>JAWQRP010001045.1:0-21616 GCA_033557875.1 Quadriops clusia | reverse complement strand
TGGCACAAGTGTATAATATCTCATGGGGATTACTTTGAAGGGGACAAAATAGATATTCATGAATAAATAAATAATTTTTGAAAAAACACAAAATTCGCGATACTTTTTGAACACACCTCGTATATATCTTAGTTTTTTGGGGTATAATGATGTTCTCTTTACATGTAGGTACATATTTCTGAACGATTCAACTACAAATAATTGATCTAATACATTTTCAGTCACCTCTATTTTTATAAGGCTTGAAAAATAAAGTTCTTTACATCTCTATTTTTGGTAATTTTTTCTTGTTCGTCCAATTTTTCCTTTAACTATTTTTATGAACTTTTCTTTTCTTCTTGTGATAATGACCATACAATCAGCAAAAGCAAGGCACTAATGTTTTTTATAGTACAGACACCTTCTTTATTTTCGAGATTGACCTTTTTATTTCGAGATTGTTTTTTCTATTTCAAGGTTGTTTTTTCCTTTTTGAGTTTGTGTTTTCTCTATCAAAATAATTTTTTTCTTTAGCGAGACTGTTATTTCACCCAATCCCCCTTACACAATCTGACTTAAGCCAGGTAAAGGCAAAATGATCTTTTAAATTTTTTAAATCATTTAATAATTGCAGGTGCACTTTACTGATAAGTCTGTCCTTGGAAAATACACCTGTAGAGCCGAGAACAAGTATGGTAAGGAAGAGATTTTCTTCGACGTAGAAATGGGAGAACAGCCGAAGCCGCCGAAGAACTTGGAATTGAGAAATAGCGGAACCGACTTTTTGGACATATCCGTTCACAATTCGGAAGATGAGGTGTACAAGCCAGGGATGAAGCCCAACCAGTATAAATTTAAGTATCGGCATTCCGAAGAGTCCGAGTGGAAGGAAATTGAACATCCACTATCAAAAGGTATACTCACAAGATAAATAATTACAAGTGTAATAATCTTTGGTATAATCTTTGGTATAATGTTTGGCATAATCTTTGGTACAATTCGTCATCAGTATTAGCTAAATTGTTAAGTACTCATTATTGTTCTTTCTTGTTTTCCAGAAAACAGTTACATATTGATCGAGTTGGAAAGTGGATCAGGGTACGAAGTTAAAGTAGCATCTAAAAACTTAGCAGGGTACAGCGAATATATGGTCAATAGCACTTATTTCCAAACATTGGCGTCGACAAACGGCAGTCCATCAATTTTCCTTGATGCTTTTCTAATTCAAATAATTATTTTATTTTGGATAGCATAATAAAAGACATCAAACTAACAAAATGCCAATAGGTTTAGTAGGTGAAATTCTCCAGTTCGATTCAACATTAAAATTAGCATTAAAATATTGATACTACGATTTCAGTCAATTCTTTAAAAGTTAATGTCATAAATATTGGAGAATGGGCACCTGCTAAAACGTGACAAAAAAGTTTTCCTTAGCTTTAGTGTTAGTTAATGTGATCATCTTTATGAGTACTCTTCACGGGTTAAGAATTATATAAACATATGAATCGCTAAATAACGAGCTGTTGTTGTAAAGTAATTGTACAATTTATAAATATAAAGTTTGATGTATATATGTAAATATATTATGCGCTTTGCAAAATAAAATGTCAATAAGTTAGAGAGAAGGAATAATGTTTTGTTTGTAATATTATAGTACATCAAACTTTTGACGAAATATTATTGTATATTGCTCACCTCAAAGAAACTTATGTACTGTAGCTGCATTTCAAAAAAAAACTATTCAAAATAATATGGAAGCTGTGCATGATCATAAATTATATTAGTAAATGTTCATATTAAGAATTCAGCTAGCATAGTGTTTGTGAAAAAATGTATTAGTTGTTTATCATATTTTTTTAAAAGAAATATTTCTTTTAACGAACATATGTTCGTTTTAAATTAATAATAAACATTTTTAAATGAATGAAAATGGAGAAGATATTTGACCAAGGATCACAAGAGTTAGGCAACCGACTTTACTTAAACCTCCACTCATTTAATTCGAAACATTTTTCTTATACAATTTATCTGTCGTTCATTAAAATAAGAATGGGGTTAAGATCTGAAATGAAATAAGAGAATATAATAATTACATACACTTTACTATTGTACCATATTAGGATTAATACAGTATGTGAATTATGTAACGTTGTTTGATTAACCACTACATTCGTTTTAACACTGATTGTTTGCTCATAAACTTGCATATCTAAAAATACAATCTGCGCAACAACATATTTATCCGAAACTATCATACTATGTACATATTTTCGTATTTCTTCCCTTATTAAATTATTATCGCCAAAAACGTGGCAAACTTTTATTGATTGTGCATTCTACTAAACATAAAATTTTTGTGGTTGCATAAATGTAAATAATTGTTGTTCGTAAACATCCCAAATATCTGGTATTACACACGTGCTAGCCGAAATTGATATTTTTCACACGCGTGCGCTATATTTTTACGGAATATTAATATCTCATTTAATTTTCCTTGTGTAAATGGAAATGACTTGCGCTCGCTTTAAAGTGAATTTTTCATGAACGCCGGGGCCTAACCTTGGAGTTTGAATCAATAAAACACGTTAAATAAGACTAAATAAAAGGTTACTTTAGTCAACAAACATTCAATTATCTTCGGGAGCATCTACAATATATACGAAATAATTGTGAATGGTTTGGCTCGTTTGCGGTACAGTTTTCATTTCGTTCTCGGGCTAACGTTTTAGTTTCACGCAGACTCTCTGTATAGGCTCTCTCTCTGGTTTATTCCAAGATGGGGCTTTGGGGACGTTTCCCTGCATGGCCTGTTTGGCAAGCAGAACCTGACTTAGAAGGTATGTATATTTAAATTATGATTGATTAATTGAGATTTACTAATTAAACTTCATATTTGTAACGATGTTTACAAAGTTTGATTTGATTATTAATAGCGGAAATAGAATGAGTCTTACAGAAAACTGCATTCATTTCCTGTGCTATTCGCGCGGCGCAGAAACCTTCTTTGGTTCGTTTGCACTCCCGGATGTATTCTATGCGCAACGTTGTTTGTAAATTAATCATGATGTACTTTAAATTTTTAATCAAAACTTTCCATATCCCCACGTTTTCCCTCCTTTGAATTTCTCCTTTGGATTGTTGCACATTTGTTCAATGGAAATTAATGCTGTAGGAAAGGTACAGTTAAAAAGTTTATCAAATTGCCAAATTTAGAAGAAGAAGAAGAGAAAGAGACTTTGAGTGTTGCAAATGAAGAAATCAGGGTTAAAGCAATGTAATTGCTCTGTCGTAAAAGAAAAGTTATTTTTGCCTCACCCGACGTTTCCATCAGAGAGCGATCCATGGCGAAGTAAGTGCTTAAATGAATGTAAATTGTACGTGCACAACCTTGGGGTCATCCGTATATTTTTAGCCGGTTATCAATTGGGATTCCTCTATAGAAACATTAAAAGTTTTATCCTAATTGCTTTAATAGTTTAGGAGATTACAAACGATCTTTTTATAAACATCCTATTGAGAAAAATACATTAATTGTTCTGGCTTTCATAAACGAACTTTCATACATAGACAAGTCATTTTGATTAATCATTCGTGAACTTTTGTCAGATTTAGAAAACAACAGTTATACGAGGTATGTTCAAATCATAACGGGAAAATATATACCTCGCATTTTGCGATAGTTTCTCTAGTTCTTTTCTGAACATACCTAGTATATTCCTGAGAGTAATATTTGATGGAATGTTAAATAAACAACAAAAACATACAGAAAAATTATATTCATCCAATGAATGATTTGCCATCCAATTCATTTTTTTTATAAGGAGATAAAAATAATTCACAGTGAATCAAAAAAGTATTTCTTTTTCTAGAAATCAAAGTATCGAGCTGAAAAACTGAGATTTAACGTGTCAAAGATCAGGCATGGCAGATAAGGATAATAATTTATAGCGCTCCCTTCTTGATACATTCAACGTCAAAGTTTATTAAACTATTTATTACATCACCCACATGCGTCAACAATGAAAGCCGATTAAAGCAAAATATCGAATTAGCAGGGGAGATGCTCATTATTTTCCGCCTAACTTCGTAAACATTCCTCTTGCGTTTATTGATTCATTTGGTGAAACCTTTGGACTGCATAATGTTGATTGTTTTTTTGTGCAACGTTCCGCTGCGATAAAAATTGCGTACAGTCTTAGAGTAAATGTAAATATTTTGACTCGGTTTATTATATCAAAGTACCAAACACTTTACACACAGTTTGATATCGGTACAAGGTTAAGGTTATCGCATCATTCAAAAATAATAGTGCACATTTTACGATAGTTTATACCGTCTGAATGCCTTATTTAATTCTTTGGTAATGTTTTAAGTACATACCTTTTCTTTAAAAAATGATGTGCTTTAACTTGTAGCACACTTGTAGTTTCCCCATCCATTTTCAAAAACGTTTCGTTTTCCTGTTTAGTTGAGTAAGTTATATTGAGAGTTCCAAATTAAATGAGACTCGAGAAGACTTAGGCAATATTATTCATTACTCTGTAATCACCAACAAAGACATTTTTTGAACAACAGAAATTGATTCCAATAATTTAAAATAGGAATACAATTATAATACTTCAGTTATACCGAATTTTCCAAATTAATGACGAAAAAATTCTCAGAAATTTTTAATTACAAGTCACAATACTCTGTTCAAAATTGCAAAGATCTTATTAATAGGCTCACAAACATAACAGTAAAACAAATGCTATCTGATGATGTTTTAATCATTACATAAATATACTTAGTTATTTATCCATCTGGTAAGAACGGTTTTGCATGAATTCGTTCAGGAAGTTTGTTTTTAGAGCAAAAGAGAAGACGGCAAAGTATGTAAAGTTTAACGAATGTTCAGAAAACTGTTTCCAGGTCTGGGAATTAATTTAAATGTTTGTTCGTGTAATTACATATGTACATCATTCTACTCTAAGGTGAATGAATTTGATAAGAAATTTTTTTCTATTTTTTTTATATTTATTTTTAAAATTAATTAGATATTATCACTTTTTCATTATTATCATCACCTTCATTCTTATTAATGAATTTATGGTTGCTTATTAATTAGTTTCTTAATTATATTTAATAACAATATTTAATTAATTTTGAACACATTTCAATTCTTGAACGATTTTTTTCTTCTACTACAATAATAATAATAATCTGTTTATTATTATCTACTTTTTATTAATGTATACATATTTTTCCTATAGTTTTTTTATGAATTCATTTTTATCACTATTTAAAAATTATTTCTTCATCATCATTATTATTATTACTAACATTAATTAGCTCCTTGATTCTATAGTTTATAATTTAAAATTTCAACTAGAAGATTTGTTTTAATATAAATTAAACAAAACGTATAAATTGTGGAACGTTTTAATATAAAAGGAAAACATAAACAAGAAGATAAATATAAAAATAGTATGTGTGCAGTAATCTCTTGAGATTCGCGAATTTGACATGCGCGACTTTGATTATTCGAATATAAGAATGCTAAAAAAATCAACAATGGCGGATTGCGTATTTGATTATTCGCGGACGAAGATTTGATTATTTATTTATTTTTGTCTTCATGGATCACCTTAGGATCACCTTTCTTGTTAAAAAAAAGGACAATCACCATTATTTTTCCATTTCTTACTCATCATCTAGTTTTAGTGTCTTTTTATGGCAACAATGTTTCCTTCTTATTTATTTGCAATAAAAACGTGTCATTGCATTTTAACTGGGCTAGTGCCAAACTAGTGCATGGTGCACTTAGCAATTGCATCGTATCCCACTATTTAGTCGCTAATTGGGCAGAAAGCGAAACTATCAGCGTTATAAATCGGTGAGTTTTTCTCGGTTCCGTTTAGTCCGTGGATGTTTCTCCTCGACCAATCTGTTAAATGCATGGAAAGTTTCTCACACAAATCGTAAATAAAAGTTATAATTTTTGTTATCGTCTTGTGTAAACTCCTCAATTAACTTGCACACGCAAATAGCACTTCATCGCAACTTAACGCCACTTAACAATATTGAAATTCGAGGAACAATCATTGGCAATCAAAGCTAGCGCCGCCCATTTGTTGTTAACTCGTGATTTTTCGAGTCTTGAAGAGTAGTTGTTAGAAACTGAAGCATCTAGAAACTCATTGCTTGGTGATTGCACTCATAGACTATCAATACAGTTGCAAGAATTTGTGAGGGTTTAATTTTATGTAATCCATCATGGTGTGCGACAGCCTGAACCATTCCGAAGACTTTTCTTATATTAGTGATGACGAATATTCCGATGGTAACAATTATAATTTAATCCATGCTTTTTGCTTTACTAAATTGCCGTTATTTTCAAAATACATAAGCACAATCTAAGATAAGAACAAAAATATTTCAAGTCTAAAAATAAAGACAAATATAGAGGAAAATGCCGTTGTTGGCACTAGCAAGCAATCAACAAGTAAGTTCAATGGTTAGCTCATATAGGCGTGCATTTTATTTATAATACTTTAAACCGGGCAGTGTCCCTGTTGCACGAATCTTTAGCGTGAAATTTAATCATATTACCCGATAAAAAGCGGTAGAATGTAGATCCATAAATGTTAGTGATTACAAATAAAAGGAAAACATTGATACAATATTTGGGCAATTAATATTATGCATTTAACTGGTTATTTATCTCTCTGGACAGAGTAAATAATATAATGACATTTACTTAATTACCTTGTCTAAGTTGTCCTATATCGAATAAAAATATATAAAATATCTGAATTATTGTAATCATTGTCAAGTGACCAAAGAAAGTGATAAACTGTGACCTCCCTTCGTTGGTTGTCCAGTAGTAATGATCTTTGGCCGTTTAACGTATAGACGCGACTTATTCAGATCATTTTCCAGCAAGCAGACGCATATCTTCGAAACTTAGATCCCAAGTTATTAACGCTATGTCTGTGTAGTAATTGTTGTTATTTGGGAAATCTGTTTATTAATTATGTTCAAAATGGTCGTAGATGTCATCACTTCGTCTGGAAGTATGATCGTTGTCTCCAATCGGTTGCCATTCGTTCTCCAGAGGAATTCTAATGGAAAGTTAGAAAGAAAAGCAAGGTATGTTTAAAATTCAGAATTGATAAATACTGTTTATGCTGTACGTGACAATGTTGTGCAAATTAGATAATCTTAATTATTTGTTCGGTTTGTTTTCCCTGTGTTTAGAAGGGTATTCGTAATTGCCAATGTCGTTTGTATTTGTCGTTTACGATAATACCATTCATACATTTTGCGCATTTATACAATTTGCAATTTATACAATCTACAACATATCTACAATTTATGATGCATACAATACTTTCAATTTATACAATACTTTATAATCATACAATACTTTAAAATTTTAAACTAAACGGTTTTGACTAATCTGCACTTTACAGGTGTTGTAATTTGGGTTAGTGTAATTCGTGATAAGTTAGGTATGTGCTAAAAATTTGCAACCTTGACATAACGAACATAATTGAACTTATTGCTTTGAATTTTAAGTTAGATAACTTAATAACCCGGTTACTTAGTCGGTCGATGTGATATTTTAGCGTCTTTTTGATCTTTAATAATTCATTTAAATAATTTAACAATTAAAGAGATTAAGTTGTATATTTAAAGAAGTTAAACCGTCTTTTACAGTGCTGGAGGTCTGGTAACAGCCGTTGCTCCTGTTGTCGTTAACTGCAATGGTTTGTGGGTTGGATGGCCAGGAGTCCACCTGGAGGACCCAAATGATGTCATGCCAGAATCTGATCCTAATGATATCACACCTACTGCTGGGCTTAAGTCAAATAAGGTACAGTTTGAGAATAATTAAATGTCCACTTTTTGCTTGTCGCGCGTTGCGTATATCCGGGACGGTCATATTCTAGCGTAGGATGCGTTTAAGGTATTTAGACGCGATATTCGGCTGCTCGAAGCGGATAGAATTAAATTATTCAATTAAAAAATGAAATTATGAAATAAATACACATAAGTTTATATCTATAGCAATAAACAGAATATTAATAATTGGTGACAATTTTTTATTTGCTGCACGACTAGTTTTGATCGGGCTCTGATCTTCCTCAGGTGCTATAATGAGTGGTTACGAGAGAATAATTGTTATATTTACAGATTTAAATAAGATATAAACAAAACAATCATATAATGCAAATGATAATAAAATGGTCATCATGAAAGAAATTATGAGGACGAAATAATAATAATGATAATATTCAAATAATGATAAAAATAAATTAGTAAAGCATATTATTATTAAAAATAATGGAATAATTAATTAATAATTAACAAGTTTGTTAATAGTAGTGAAGGAATGATAATAATAAAACTATTATTAGTTTTATTACATGATAACGATGAAATAATGATATTAATAAGTAATAATAATGGTAAAAATTTGATAATGCCCTTACCATAGAAGAGAAAAAAACACTTCACTCAGCAGTCTGACGAGTGATTTACTTCTACTATTTAATTCTTCCATTAAACTGTATACATGTATTGACTATTTATTATATAGGAATAAAATAATAATAATAATAATACGAAATGATAACTAGGAATTAATGACTACAGTAAAATATGAATATTAAAAGAAATTATAATATGATTGTATTTAAATAATGATAAACGTAAATTAAAGATTATAAAATTAGAAGCAAGACAAAATGTAATAAGTGCAGACTTTTTTAAAAATTATATTAGTAAAATAAAATTTAAAAAAATATTAGTAAAAATTAAATAAGCTTAAACAAAATACTATTAAGATGAGGAAATTAAAGAATATTATTAGTTTACTTGAGATAACCAATTTAATTTAATTTGGCATACAACTCTAATAATTTATTCGAGGATGAGAAGGCTGCTGATCGTTGTGGCATCCGGTTCTATACTAAATAGGTACCTTAAAAGTAAGCGCAAGCAAGGACATTAGCCTGTGATCGTTTCGGGTCTATACGACGCACTATAAGCAAAAAAGGTGGACATTTGATTCTTCCCAAGCTATACAAATGATTCGTTATTTAACGAATACAAATTCTTGTTATATTAAGCGACGATAGTAATGATTTGTTAAACATTCAAGGTAGTAGCGGTAAGAATAGATAGAAATATATTTGACGCGTACTACAATGGTTGCTGCAACGCCACATTTTGGCCCCTGTTCCATTCAATGCCTGATAGAGCTACTTTTAGAGGGGACAACTGGACTGCTTACACTCAAGCCAATAAGGAATTCGCTGACTGCACCTTGAAAGCCTTAAGGTCCTTGATGAAGGAGAGGGAAGCAGGACAAGATGTTCCTCTTATTTGGATTCACGATTACCATCTTATGTTGGCTGCTAATTGGATAAGGCAGGTATGGTTGCGACTCAGTCCAGTTTATCGATTGATCCAAAAAAAGATTCAATTTATCCAAAAAAATATTCGATTTATCCAAAATAGCTTCAATTTATCCAAAATCTAAACTATTTATCCAAAAACGCTTCAATGCTCCATTTTGAACTTGTTTCCAATTTAGGCAGCGGAAGAAGAACACATCCCTTGCAAACTAGGATTCTTTTTGCACATACCCTTCCCCCCATGGGACATATTCAGGCTCTTCCCATGGTCCGATGAAATCTTACAAGGAATGTTAGGCTGTGACATGGTTGGTTTTCACATCATGGACTACTGTTTGAACTTTGTCGACTGTTGCCAAAGAAACCTGGGCTGTCGCGTGGACAGAAAGAACCTCCTCGTGGAACACGGAGGAAGGTCGGTTCGTGTCCGTCCGCTGCCCATCGGAATACCCTTCGACAGATTCGTAGAACTAGCTCAAAAAGCGCCGAAGGTTCTATCTACAACGCAGAAGATCATCCTAGGAGTAGATAGGTTAGATTACACCAAAGGTTTAGTGCACAGACTACGCGCCTTCGAGTCCTTGCTGGAAAAGCATCCTGAACATAGGGAGAACGTTTCCATGCTGCAAATATCCGTTCCTTCCAGGACTGATGTTAAGGAATATCAGGAGTTGAAGGAAGAAATGGATCAGCTTGTAGGCAGGATCAATGGAAAGTTCACAACTCCGAATTGGTCCCCAATTAGATACATTTACGGTTGCGTCAGTCAGGACGAATTGGCGGCGTTCTACAGAGAGGCGGCCGTGGGCCTGGTAACCCCATTAAGAGACGGCATGAATCTTGTAGCAAAAGAATTCGTCGCGTGCCAAATAAACACTCCTCCGGGAGTATTAATAGTCTCACCTTTCGCCGGCGCGGGAGAGACAATGCACGAGGCTCTCATCTGCAATCCTTATGAAATCGACAGCGCGGCAGAGGTTATTCATAGAGCGTTAACCATGCCAGAAGACGAGAGAATCTTGAGAATGAACTACCTGCGGAGGAGGGAAAAACTGAACGATGTCGATTATTGGACCAAGTCGTTTTTGGCCGCGATGGGGTCCCTGGTGACTCAGGAGGACCACGACGAAGTCGGCGCCATAACAATGCCGGCGGTTACTTTGGACGACTTTGATGAATACTTATGCAAGTAAGATAGATTACATTGATGATTAGCGGAATGTAATCCCACTTTTGATTTTTAGATACGTAGGGAATACACACAAACTAGCCCTTCTTTTGGATTATGATGGAACTTTGGCGCCAATAGCTCCTCACCCAGATCTAGCCGTCATCCCAGCGGAAACCAAGAACATCTTGCAGAGACTCTCGAATTTATCCGATGTGTATATAGCCATTATTTCCGGACGAAATGTCAATAACGTTAAGGATATGGTAAGTTGAAGTTTATCGTAAGTCATGTTTATTATCCTTGATCAATTTTACCACCATTTTTTCTTCAGGTGGGCATAGAAGGCATAACATACGCTGGAAACCATGGGCTCGAAATTTTACATCCTGATGGAACCAAATTCGTCCACCCCATGCCTGTTCAGTATCAAGGGAAAGTGGCGACCCTCTTGAAGAATTTACAAGAACAAGTGTGCCGAGATGGCGCTTGGGTAGAAAACAAGGGAGCATTACTAACGTTCCATTTTAGAGAAACGCCTGTCCATCTGCGAGGGGAATTAGCTGATCAAGCGAGGAAGCTAATAGAAGAAGCAGGATTTCGAGCTGGTAAGGCCCATTGTGCCATCGAAGCCAAGCCTCCAGTGCAATGGAATAAAGGTCGTGCTTCCATCTACATTCTTAGGACAGCTTTCGGAGTCGATTGGAGCGAAAGAATCCGGATTATATACGTAGGGGACGATGCAACCGACGAAGATGCCATGCAGGTGCGCAGTCAAAAAAAATGATAACAAAGAAAATTAAATTCATCAATTATAACTTTTAATAACTATTAACTATTGCAGGCTCTTAAAGGAATGGCTGCTACCTTTAGAGTGACTTCCTCACAAATCACGAAAACTTATGCAGAGAGACGATTACCATCAACAGATTCTGTCCTAACCATGCTGAAGTGGGTTGAGCGGCACATAGGAAGGAGAAAATTAAATGTCGAAACCACCACTTACAGGCGCAACTCCAAGTCTAAGCAAGCAGGCGTGCAAATGGAAATGTCGTTCAATGCAGATACAAACTGAAAAAATAACCCTTACCGTTCTTTGTAAATAAATGTTAAAAATACAATCAGAATATGATAATATCAATTACGTGCAATAACTAAACTATTGAATGGTAGTTATCACTTTCCCGAACAAATGAAACTATTTTTTTTTACTATCTAACAGTTTCTAGTAAGCGTAAAACTGGATAACCCTTCAATTGTTAAGTAACCTTATAGACCACTTTGATATATAGTAACTGGAAAATGTTGTTATTAGTGCAAGGCAGGATTGCAATAATTTCAAAATGAAATGTATCTCTGTGTCTATTCGGCTACGCGTTACAAAATAAGTGTGCAAGTTTTTAATAGACTTTCTTTTTATATTACATAATAAAATAAATACCTATTTTTGAAATAACGTTAATTTTATTTAGCCCTCGCTTTTCTTTTAAACGCTAATAGACCTTGTAAACTTTTATAACTTTGTTTCACTAGCTATAATTTTATCCTTGTTCTTTCTTTTACGTTAGAAAAAAAATCTTAAAAAAGTCATAACTTGCTTTATTGTAGTTCTGTTATATCATAACGATTTTTTTAAAAATCAAGCTATAGTTTTGTGTAAGTAATTTTTGTTAAATTCCTTTCTTTTCAAAATTTGAAAAAAACTTTTCGGTCAAAACGTCATGCGTCATGACAATATTCAAAATGCAATAATATTAGACACACTCATAATCGTATTGTCCACATCATTGATACTAATCCTAAAAATAAGGGTGAAAAGCGCATTATCTATTGGAAAATATTCATAATAGCCGCCTTAAATGGTATACAAATTAAAATCCGAAGCTTCTTATGTAAGTGAAATGAGACGTTGTTTATACGCATAAGGATCAAGGGACACATCCGCGAATGAAAATTCGAAAGTGCTAAAGTAAGTACTGAGTTGAAGTTTCGAATTTCTAAGGGAATTGAAAGAGTTTTGAGATTCTTGCTCCGACCACGCAAGTTTATCCTTTTCCCAGGTTTCCATTGTTACTTTAAAAACTGTGAAGCAGTTCATTAGGTTGGTGGGTGAGTCTATTTAATTGCCGGGCGGATTGTCCGAATCAATTGAAAGAGTTTTAAGATTTACAGATACCAATCAAACTCAAAATTCTCATTACCGAGAAAAAAATCCTCAACAACCTGGATTCGCTAACTGAGGCATCTAGGGTGAGAAGAATTAACAGAAGAATATTTGTCACCCTGAAATCGACAACTACGATAGTTATCACCTTTGTTGGCGGAACTCTTTCTGAACGAATTGGTATTTATAAAGTATGTATACGAAAAAGTGGAGATTTACATTCCTCCAGTAATACAATGTCTTAAATGTGAACGTTATGGGCATTGTCGTGATGTTAAATATAATATTTACAGTAGTCATTGAATTATTATTATATAAAAAAAACAATCAATGTAAAATATTATTATTATAAAATTTAATAAACAAGACACATTTCATTTTTACGAGATTTCACACTACAAGGTTTTATTTAATTATCAGGAACAGCTCCTGAACAGGCATATAGCTAAAAATAGATAGCCGCGGTAACCCCTCTACGTCTTCACCGGTATCGTGTCTCCTAAGATGCATATATTGCAAAGAGGACCCTGAGTTCACTTATAAGGATTATCCTAAAAGGGTCCAACAAAAAATGATTAGAGAGGTATTGGTCTTCAAAAATTTTTCCTTTTCTGATGCCAATAAACTTTTCTCTAACCCTCATCAAAGCCCTTTTGCCACATTTAATCACCCTCAACAATACCCATCTTTACCAAAAAAAGTTAACGCCTCAGGGTTTATACCTATAGAACATAAAAGAGCTCCAGGAATACCCATATAAATATTTCCTATAATTATGTCGCTCAAAACATAAAACTTCCGAACACTCCCAAATTCCCACCTCTCAATGTTGATCATACAAATTTCAATTCCTATATCACTCCGGTTCATTCCAATTCTTAAAAAAAATATTGGCACTCATGAACGCCCTGCTTACAATAACAGCAATACATGACAAGACCTCCTCAAATTTATGAATCAAATTCAACCACATAGCACAAATATCAACAACGATAGTACCATTCTTTCAAAACAGAAAACATAACCTTAAATTGTTCTATTCTACTACCACAGCCTTAACAGAATGAAACATGAACTAAATCTTATATCAAATTCAGCTGATATCTTTTTATTATGCGAAACATTCCTTAAAAAAGATAAAACTTTTAACCTCACAAATGGTTGCGGTTGTCCTATAAAACGTAAATGTTTACTGTAGGCATATACAATGCCAACAACAGACCCGATCCATCGTATTGGGGGGACATTTTCAGGAGAATAAAACACCCGTTCATTATAGGAGGAGATTTTAATGCTCGTCGCCCCCGATGGGGTGACGTGGTCCAAAATTTCAATGGTACTTCTCTCAATGAAATTGCGGAGGAACTGGATATAATGGTACTTAGTGATGGAGAAGTCACCAGGCCGAATCCGCTTGGTCCCGGTAGTGTTATTGACCTTTTCCTCTGCACTCCTATTCTTCAGGACCAATGAAACCTCTAACGTCAGTAATAAACTGAAATTTAAAGAAACAACTTGGTCAAAGTTTAAAGAAATTTTAATTGATAATCTCATTCAAATAAGCGCTCCACATTCTGACTTCAATTCAGCTGTAAGGGAAGCCATATCCTCTTCAACCCCCATTTCTTTTCCGCCTCCTCAAAATCAAAAAATCTTCCCTGTGATAAATCCTGCGACGAAGCTCTTAAATCAAGAAGATCGACCTATCAAAAGTACAAGAAGCATCCATCAGAGGATAACTTCGTAGAATGTCTTATCTCACGAAGAAAATCAGTTTTCACCAATTTGTATCGGATATTAACCGTCATACTCCTATCTCACAGGTGTAGACTAAACTCCATTCATTAAAGACCAGTATCTTCCAAAACCCTAATCAGGAAATCCCTCCTACTGAAGATATTCTTACTCAAATTCTAGAACGGATCAGCTCTGACTATGAAATCCCGAAACAATTCCTATTCCCCTTTCCCTCAACAAGGTTGCATCTTGAATTCTCAGAAGTCTTTAATCATCCGCTACAAAAAAATCCGCTTCCCTGGTTAAGATTTTATTATCTTCAAAAACCTTCCTACATAGTACACTTTGTACTGAACAAATTTTTACAACGTTGTATTGGAAGATCCCAGATGGCTGGAAAGACAGCCTAATATTACCTATTTTAAAACCTTAGAAATACTCCTCAGTTGCAGATAACTACCGTCCAATTGCGCTGCAATCGTGCGTCGCCGTCGAAAAGGTATTGGAGACCTTAATGAAGGATCGTTTGGAGTGGTTACTGGAGAAGCGAACGACTCTCTTCCACTGCCATTAAGCGTTCCGAAAAGGTTTCGGCACATCTAGAGTTCGTTTTTCCTAAGGAGAATACATTAACGTCATCAATCCTGCGCGGAACTTATGACGTCACATTTGATCATAGGCGCCATAAAATAATTAAAATCCGCGAACATTTAAGGTTAGGTACTTTTCGAAAATGAAACTGAAGGAAAATACATTAATAATAGGTGGTTTCAATCAGCTAGGCTTCTAATTTAAATCCATTATTAAGGAAAGTCAGTCCTTAATACTATTAGATGGCAATTTAATACATTTACTTAAAATGTGTACTTGACATTGGTGACCTTGAATAATCCCTGTAGAAACATGTAAAAGAATGGCAATATAACACATATTTATTGATTTATTTATACCTATCTACAATGTACAATCAAAAAAATAATATCAATTTGAACCTTGTAATACTTCAACACCACTCATGGTTTCCTCTTCGGAAGATAACGTATCCTCGTCATCTTCCAGAAATGTTTCCTCCATTTCATCTGTTACCTCGCCCAATAAATGTTCTTGCTCCATTCATTTGAACTCCATTAATTTGAGCTCATGAGCTTTGATGTGGTCACAATGCTTCTTCCATTCACCATCCAGATCTTCGGCAAACTTGATTCTGGCTAGTTGTTCTACGTCATCTAATTTGTAGGTGACGTTAGGGACTGTCACCCCAATTTGTTATATTAAAATCAAATAAAAATCTTATAATAGGTTCATCTTTTTAATAGTACATACACATAATTTTCAATACATAGTCTAATTCTAAAACTGAGAAATTATATTTTTGAACAATAGTAATGATTAATCTCTACGTTGATATTTTTTAAAACATTATGTATTACCACAGATAACAGATAGCTCGCGTATATGGAGAATACAGCGGCGCTTTTTGACCTAAAAAGGAGCCCGGACCGGTTTAGTCTGGAGCCGGTGCGGTAGAGGCGCTAGTGTAGCGCTATGGGTCTATTCACACACACGTGCAGCGGATTGACAGACCATAGTCAGGACAAGTCCTCTCTTACGGGTTTCAATGTTTGCATTCACACATGTCGTCCGTGCAGGGCACCGACCGAGCAGAGATTATGCCTTGTATACTAATTTGCTCTGTCAAACCCTGATCGGTCGGTTGCTTGTCGATGTGTGTGAATGCACCCTATTTATCTCTCCGCCCAATTTGTATGTATGTCAATATTTAGTTGTCATTGCCGTCAACTTATGCAACCGGTTCTGAATGTTATTGAGCTTCTATTCCTCTTCTTGGCCTGCGTTTTCGTAGATTATACGTTCTATCTGGATGATAGGGTGGTAATGGTAGCGCACTGTGACCATGAGCTTCTAAACGTTGATCCAAGGCATATTTCTTCTCAATACTCTTGTGCCTTTTTAGTCAGTGCATATATGCACTATATAACATATAGTTACGGTTTTGTAACGGAGCTATCAAATGGGATGTTGTGGCTCTGTAGGAACTCTATCATCTAGCTTTTTTAGTTGCCATGGTGATATTCTTTTCCACTAATACATTATAGTACGAGGCGTTGTCCAATATTAATACCGATTTTTCTTGTAAATTAGGTAGCAACTGGTTTTCAATCCAACGCATGAAATTCTCGTGGTTCATGTCATCGTGGTAGTTCCCTGATTTTGCACCTAAATGCAACAATGTTTACTTTAAAAATGCGTAATATATGAAAAGTATTTATTTATCGTTAACATAACTGGATAATTATAAAAAATAATTGGTTATTATCTTGTCCGTTTTTTGAATTAAGGAATGTTGGTTAGGCCTTCGGACAGTCGGTTTTCAGAAGTAAAACTCTACTATACCAACATTTCGATGTATGCTATCGTCTCCTTCAGGGCCCTCGTAGTTTCATTAATTTGGTCTTTTGAAAAAGTATGAAAAGTACAAACTAATTAAACTATGAGGGCACTGAAGAAGGTGGTAGCAATACACTGAAAAGTCAGCATAGTAGAGTTTTACTTTTGAAATTCGACTGTCCGAAGACCTAACGCTACGAGCTGCTCTAGTGGGGATTGACCTTTACTCGGAATTTAATTTTCAATAAGTATTATTTTTCATACTTACAGTTTAAAATTGGTCTCTTCTCTGTTAGAATAAAATTATGAACTGTTGCTCTTATTTGAACAGTATCATTGACAGTTAGGGCATCTAGTACAGAGATCTTCTTAGTTTACCTCTTCTTCGGACTGCTAAAAGATGAAGATCCTGCCGTTTCCATGGAATGGAATACTTTTAGAATCCTAACATATGATGGTTTCGAAGTCCCTGTAGCAGCAATTAATCGTTCTCTACAAATGTAAATGTGAACATGTAACAGTCAGCAAACTGCTTATTCCCATGCCCAACACGAGATTTTTAAGGTTAGGTTCTACTTACCGGTGAGCATGGAATGGGATAAACTCTGCAACATTATGCAGCACTTCTTTGGCTTGACTTCCCAAAGGTTTCCCTTTGAAACCAACGCATTTTGAAGTCATTATTAGATGTTTAAGATTATTAAAATAATCAAGAAAAATTATTCGGACTACGCTAATGATTAGCAGAAATGACCGCCTGTTGCTCGGCAACGAACTGCTCGGACAAATTTACGTTTCTACGCAAGTGACGTAAATGTATTCTCCTTAGGAAAAACGAACTCTACATGTCTGCTGAACCTAATAAACCGAATACTTATTAACACCACCTTAAAGAAAAAAAACATCATTGTATTTCTAGATGTCGCCGCTGCCTATGACAATGATGACATTCAAAATGGCTAAACTTAACCTCCTAGATCATTTTTTAAGTTACACTCAAGCCTCCTTCTTAGATAGACGCGTTCTCATCAAAGATAACTCTTTAACCACCAACCCAAGGATCGCTAATACTGTTCTCTTCAATATAGATATGGACGACTTGGGGAAATGCATGGAGAGATGTGTACATATTTTCCAATACTCAAAAATCATAAAATATTTCCGGGAATATTGTTTTTAAATCTAATGGCATTCAATGGACTTATTCGTTCAAGTACCTGGGTATATTTTTTGACAACAAACTCAATTGAACTAAGGACATCAAATATCTTGAAAATAAAACTTCAAAACTGACTGTTGTTATTCACTGTCTCTCCTGCTATTCTTGGGGGGCAGATCCGAAAGTTTTATTGAATTTTGTCTCGGCTACTATCAGAGCCAACTTAGACTATTTTGGTCCTCTGATTGGTACGTTGTACATACAAGAAAACTATGAACAGACTCAACCTACTTCAACTTAATCCTATTAGGAAAATACCTGGGCCTTTTACATCTACACCCATTCCAGTATTACTTCCTGTGGCTAGTGATATTCCTTTTGATCTCTGTTGCCTTCTACTGACTTGCAAGACACTTTTAAAAAATATAGAAACCAGCAACAAACTGCTCATCCGAACTGCAAATGAACTAATCGTAACCGATTTTGCCCATCTTCTGATGGAATGCCCATTGAATTTGGCATATGAATTCCTGCAGAACTTGATTCGTATGGGCGCTCCCTTGTCAACGAGTCTTCAGTGATTGATCTCCAACCCCTCTGCTGAATTGTGCGAGTTGATATACAATCATTTAAAATCTATGAACCTGCAATAATGAGCTGCTTCCCCTATTTCTTAATACCCTCATATCTCCTTTATTCCTTCTTCCGAGACCTTAGCTCCTACATTGCTAGGTCCCAATGCATTTTATCTACCTGTCTGCACTTTTTATCTCTATGATTGTATAAGTGTTAAAAATAATTTAAGAAATATGTTTCATTCATTGCATAGCAACTTGGCTGCCCTGTTCCAGGTGGAAATCAATCAATTTTCGAAACAACAACAACATAAGTGAATCTTCGTGGTTGTAATTGCGTTTAGGGTTCGATCGTTTAGAGATGATGTGGTAACGATTTCCGTAAACATTGAATGTATAACACCAACTTGGGAAACGATCACCGGGTTAAAATCTGCATATACTTGTAAGATTGTAATTGTAGAAATTGTAGGTATGCATAATTTTTGATTTTGCTCTTGTTTGCCTTGAAAGCTTAGTTGCAGTCATTTTACGACGGTAAGTTAATTTAAAGACTTGTAGATATGTTCTTATTTATCGTTAATTTTGTATTTAGTTATTACACGATCTTTTTAAATTGTGCACTGATAAAAAAGCATGTAATTTTACACCTGAAAAGTTGAAATATTAGAGGAGAAGGTGGTATTGTGGTCCCCGCAGGTATTATGGCCCCCTTTGATATTTTTTATTTAAAATCATGCCTTCTAGTGAAACTGTTTGTAAAAGAGAACATTGATATGACAACTTTGAAATAATATCAAAAAAATCTGAGAGAGGGCAGCACATCTTCGTGTTTTACGAACTAGTTTAAACCTGCACTCACCAAAAATTTGTTATTGTGCTGCAATTAATTCAATAATTTTGTACATATCAAGTCATAGGTACAGAGAGTTGGACATTGTGTTTAATTAACGTTTTCCTACAGGATTTTTAAGGTAAATATGCAAAATATTCAATGTTTTATAATTATTGAGGTTACTTAATAGATTCCACCATATTGCTAATTTGGCTCCCTCATATTGCTTAAATTATGGCCCGGGGGCCATATAACGAACAGGAATGGTATTTGAAAATCTTATTTGTTTACAGATGCCTAGACAAAGTGTGTTGTCCCCAGCGTTGAAAAAACGATAAACTTGGGATCCTGACCAAATGAAAAAGGCTATTGAAGCGGTGAGAACAAGGATCATGGGCTACAAAAAGGCGGTAAACATATTTTCTGTACCTAGATCTACATTAAAACGGTTGGTAAAGGATTCTCAAGAATCTTTGGAGTTGCTTGTGCATAAGCCTCTTGGTAGAAAACCAATACTGCCACTAGACTTGGAAAAAAAGTTAGTGGAATACCTTTTATTCATGGAATCTAGATACTATGGCCTTACTAGGATGGATATTCGCAAAATGACCTATGAACTGGCATTAAAAAATAATAAGTATTGAAAATAGTTTCAGAAATGAAGTAACAGGGAGAGCTTGGTTGGATCATTTTTTGAAGCGACATAGGGAGGTTTTATCTTTGCGCTCAGTAGAAAATCGTAGACGTGGAAGCGGACCTGGACGCGGACGTGGACGTGGACGTGGACGTGGACGTGGACGCGGACGCGGACGTGGCCATCGAAGCAGCCAACATGGTAGAGAGGATGACTTCTAACCGGTACCAAAGAGACATGATATCCAGCAGTAGCTCTGATAATGAAGAAGTCGTAGAAACCGATTCGTATGTATGTGATGAAAATGTCCGTCCTTCACTAGTATACTAGTATACAGGTATACCTGAGGACTCAGGTACAGTTTGTATATTTTGTGACAGCAGTTATTCCAGCGACAGACGTGGAGAAGAGTGGATTGAGTGTCAGAGCTGTAACTTATGGGTTCATACCGACTGTGCAGGTCCTGAAGGCGAATATTATATTTGCGATTTTTGTCGTTAAGTTCGATACATTTAATTTGGCCCCCAGGGTGCCATATAAGCCTCACTTGATCTCAAATTGTTAAATTAGCATTTTTTTAAAATAAATTTATTTTTTAATTTTCTGTCGCTTTTTTTTATTCCATAGTAAATCATATATAGGTAAATAAATACGGAAAGTGGTAATGTATTATTTAGATTTGTATTCCTTTTACTTTTTACACTAGACCTCAAAAACAAAGGGAGGCCACAATAAGACCTTCTCCTCTACTATATTCCATTGTCTATGATATTAGGTTTTTTTTATTGATTTAAGCAGAAGAAAAGGATCAAGTTAATAAGAAGATAATCAATATTACCAATATCTTTAAAATGCTTTGAGAAAGCAGTACATAGGAATAATTCGTAGCTTGTCTTTTTGCAGTTATCTACTTTGTACCTATACAGGGTGTCCCAACCTCGGCGGATCGGTGGATTGTGGCTTTATTACTGAAGATAGACCAAATGTGTAAATACAAAAGTTATATTGCATTAAAAAAGGTACCTTCTTAAAATATTTTTTATCTCCAAATATAGTAAGGAGGCGCACAGGGGACATCAAGTCCATTTTCTTAAATGGCACCCCACCATTTTAAATTTTTTTCTTAAATCTATTTATTTAGACGTTTCCAACGGTACCTGGTTTGTAATGTCTTAAATCAATATTTTTCGATATATTAATTTTTTTAGATAATTTTTGATCAAAACATTACTCTACTTAAAATTCATTCTCAGAGAAACGGCTAAAGGTGGGGGTTTTAAATTGATCAGTGTTTCAAGGGGAAGCTTGACCGATGCGAATCCAGTCCGTTTCACTTTTATGTTACAAAATAGGATTTCAAAAATATTGATTAAAAACGCTTAAATTGAAATGGCACTAACTCATTTTTTTTAAATGGAATGATATTATATTCTTTTCATATTATAAAAATAGATTAAAAATTTAGTATTTTTGTATAACATTCCCTATACCTTAATCTAACCGATTATGGGTTGAGGGTTCCTACACAGTAAGCGCACAAAATTTTTAT
>JAWQRP010001044.1:0-21620 GCA_033557875.1 Quadriops clusia | reverse complement strand
AAAAATTAAACAAATCTTTCCGCAACTTCAGAGGGAAGGAAATTTCTGAGAGAAAAAAATACATTTCTACATAAGAATTCCATTTAGGCTTCTTCTACTTATTTATACATTAAAACGTAGCTCTAAGTGTAAAGAATATATCTCGGAAAGCATAACTATCCAGGGGGTTGATGATGAAAATTATGATCATTCATACAATTCCCACGGATGCGAGCATTGCAATTTACATGCTTAAAAACATTTGTCCCTTTTTATATGTACGTAATATTTTAGTTCGTCGAGAGGGTTAATTGGCAACGAAGCTCCTCCCCTAAGGTCTCCATATAATAAGTTCCTTGCAATCATTTCGAAATTCCGTAATTCTGGAAGCTTAGCTGAGCAGTCTTGGTGTACAAGGGACGCTTCCAACGTAAATTACGCATCGCTAAACCCACAAAGGAAATTTGGGGCCTTATTTAAAAACACGGAAAATTTAGGTTTTAAATGTACACTAAATTACGCTCTAGGGATCGGGCAAGCGGAAGCCTGAGTGTGTGGGCTAGCCGGAAGAAGCAGAGTACCTCGAATAAGTTCTTTTTTCTAAAGTTTTCCCGCATTTATAATTAATCTTATAAATAAGAAAGTTGCTTTTGTAGGATGATAAATTACGGAGAACAAGTTTGGCCAGGTGCACAGGAAGCGGACGCGAAAACGGCGGATATTGGAAAATGGTGTAATGAATAGTTCGATATAATAGGATGCCACAACAATAAGGATTTATTAATATATAAAAGTGTTTATTACTTTTTTCTAGGTAGATAATATATGGGGTTGTGGGAACGACACTAACACCACATATAATTAAATATCGTATTAACTTAACTTTACCCATCTTTATACATTAATATTCCCCCGCGCACAAAATTTGCACGATTTAACTCGTCACTTTCAATGGAATCCCAATAAATTAACATCCCATTCTTGACACAAAAGCTATAAAAAATTAAACTTGTAGACCAGAGTAATTTAAGTATTATGTATTTAGGTCACGGGTCCAGTGTTTAATTATGAATTTTCACTTCCTAAAAGCAAACAGAGACTGTTTACTTCGCCAAACAACGGTTGTTAATAAAACCGCGAATAAAACTTATTTTTACGGCAGTTTGCGGGTTAGTGGCCCAAAACAAATTTAGCCCGCGGTCCATTTTAACCCATAATATAACATGACCAATATAATGGTCAAGCAAGCAAATGTTTGTGCTGCTGCTGCTATTTGATAATTGCTAAGAGACTATAAGACGGATATATAAATCAGAAGTTGCGAAACCCATTCCGCAATAACAACTGGGGTCCAAGCTAGCATGCAAAGCACTTCTAATCCAGCCATTGTGAAGAGGATTTATCGCTGAGGGTTTCGATTAAATAAAATAAATTTGCCGTCAGAAGTGCTTTCATGATATACTACAATCATTTAAATCTTCTTAAAACGTTGAAGTGGACATCTATTTATATTAATTAGGGGTTTTCAGGTATTTTCGGAGATCGCTCGGCCGACTGAGCGCAAACGGGGGCTTAGCATGCAAAAATAAACATTGTAAGAAACGCAAACATGATTAAGAGGACTCATGCTCTGATTCCATAAATTTCCATCTTCTTTTATAAATAATTCTGTGCGCAACTCAACCATCGTATTTGGTACACCTTTTTCATTTAAAAAAAAGAAAACCTGTTTAAATGTTAAATGTATACGCAGCCTGCTGATAGTTTTACATATTTTAGTAATTTTTCTAGTGAAAACATCATAATTGTTAAATACTGATCAACCTTGACTATTTTGCGGACGAAAATCTCTTAACATAACAAATAATTATATATTAACAAAACAGAACTGGAATGCTCACTCACATACATGCAGTGAAAATATGTACAAAAAATTAACTATAGCTCTTCATTTTCTTATTACGTTAACCTTTCATAATTAGACAAGCTATATTATACTTTCTAGCATGGCTTATCTATGCATATAAACCTATAATCATTCTATCTAATATCTAACTATTGAAATTCTTCTTATAATTTACATACCTGCAATTATAACCAACTGTTATTATTCTTATTATTAGTTCGCCTAGAGGTTTTATAATTCAAAAAATAAATTGCTCTTTCGAACATCACTGCACACAAAAGGTCTTATTATGAGAGACCGAAACCGTTCATCTCGTCACTGCTTCGACACTGTTTGAAAAATTAATTCTCAAACAATGTTGTGTGTAAGACGAATGGTCGCATCATCCTCTTAGTCCCCCCGACCTGGCAAATTGCTAATACTTTTGCCCAATTAGTTTTTGTTTACTTGCTTTCGATTTCATCCATTCTCCCCTACTTCCCTATTTGAGACGAACACAGCCATGTTTATTTTAATTTATTAATTAAGGAAAAGTCGCACTTTCAAAAACGCCTATTGTTTAAATGAAAAATAAATAGAACTAGTACTTATGCATGGGCGTGTAGGTGCTCGTCGCGTAAAACTTCCAAATCGATTCATAATCATTTTCCCAATTAATATTACTGCGAAGGCGAGGATTTCTATTGTTAGAGCATAATCGGCTTTTAAAATTTACAGTTGCAAATAAATCCGTTATGAAATTTCTAAAACTTGTGGACCTCAACTTTGTCCCGAAACAATGTTGTTCCACCTCATATCTGTCCAAATGAAATCGGTTTTGTTCATGATTACATTCTGCTGCACTTCCGGACGAATTTGTTACAAGTTCATCATTATTCCGCGAGGAATTTCCCGGTATAAATTTTTGAATTATTAAATTTTAATAAGTAATTAAGTGCACATATACTGAACAGTGTAGTGTGTACTTATTACTACTATTATGAATGCTTAATTACACGATTACGCATAATTGCTCTAGGGTTGACGCCATTAACGTTGCCCCGCCTGAAATAATAACGTTATCATTTATGGAGTCTAGTGCATTCATAAAAATTGATTAAAACCTTCATGGGGACCGGTGCTAGTAGCAAAAGTCGTAACAGGAGTGATAAAAACGGGCATATTTCATACATTTTAAATTCAAAATATGCAAAAATATGACTATTTTATGATTAAGGAAGTGATTTACATTTAAATTAAGGAGATTAGCTTAATTTCTCGTTGCTTGAACTCAACTGTAGGCTGAATAATTCTCTTTCACTCGTATCTTTACTACTAAAAAAGCGATATCTATGCAAAATGAAAGCACGGAACAGAGTAGACTTACAATTTGAATTGTAATGAATATTATTACAATTTCTTTTTGAATTTACAACTACAAAACTACATGCAACAGTGTACTGCATAATGCAGTATTCAAACTAGAGGTTTTGAACCAAAGTTGGCGCTACTTGCACTAGCACCATCTCTGGGCGACATTCTAACGTTAAAATTGATGTTTCGCCGGCATCCAACCGGCATGCGGCATCATGACATACAATGTCGATCAAACAGATCTCTACTCCCTGTTATTAACAAACGCAAATGTCGACAAGTTTGTAGTGCGTAAAATTTAACCAATAATTCAATATTTTACGTGTTTAAGGTTGAAATAGGAAGTTTAAATCGACATGGAGAGCATTCCGAGGACACATGAAGGTAAGCGACGCCTCTACTAACCACAAAACCTACGTATTTTCACAATTTGCGCAGTATAACTTGGTTATGGGTAACGCATTTTGCTCATTCCTTTGCTTATCAACAAACAATAATAATAATAATAAACGTAGCCTAATTGCTTGTTTTACTGTTGAAAAATGATACCAATTATGTAAACAATTCAAACTTTAAATTAAATATTAAATCTAACATATTACGTTTACTCTAGTGTACTACTTAAGTAATGGAGTGATCAAGTACCCGAATAAGGAACCCTATTCGTAACTTTTGTAATTATTGTAGATATCGAAGCCCAAATTAGGGAAATTCAATCAAAAAAAGCCGAAGTTCCAAAGGAGGGCACTGACAAAGGTGTCGGTCTAGG
The DNA here is from genome assembly GCA_033557875.1 of Quadriops clusia. Classification (NCBI taxonomy): domain Eukaryota; kingdom Metazoa; phylum Arthropoda; class Insecta; order Coleoptera; family Hydrophilidae; genus Quadriops; species Quadriops clusia. The sequence goes on along the minus strand of JAWQRP010001044.1, from coordinate 17,613 downwards.
GGAAAGCGGTTATTTTGACAGTGAAATTTACGATGGAGGTGGTGGTAAAAGCAAATATGAAGGTTATGTCACGTCCATTGCTGCAAACGATGAAGTTGATGACGAAGAAGAAGATGTGGGTTTTGCGCAAAAACGAGGCGGATTTGGAGCCCCAGTTGCTTTACTTAATGATGTCGCTCAGGTAATTAAAACTGATATTAAATTACGTCTTGTCTCTAATTACGTTGTTTTTTTTATCAATACAGAGTGATAAAGATTATGATCCCTTTGCCGATCGCAGAAGGCAAACAATTGCCGAAAAAGAAGACGAATATCGGCAAAGACGCAGGAGGATGATTATATCACCGGAAAGAGTTGATCCGTTTGCAGATGGTGAGTACAAACTAGAATTACTGTACGATACTATTAGATAAGGATGTTTTCAATTTTTTTTTAAATGTAAATAAGGCATATTTCAATAAATATATTGTTTAGTTCCTAAATAATATGCAGTATACAGCTAAAATATTGGGTTGATGCATAATTAATGGAAGTTTTTTACGTCTTTTTTGCTTATAATAGTTGACGTACCGTTCACATTTTTTTAATGAAAATATATATTTTAATAGTTGGATAATAAAAATACGTATCGATAACTACATTAAAACTTGTCATAGTAGGTTTTACCACTACTTAAAAAGGTTTAGACAACACTTTAGAATAAATCAATGAAAAAACCGAGAAAGATTGTATTAGGAAATTAAAAATTGTTTTACAGAATATTTAATAACTTCGATTTTATAATTGTTATATAAAGTTAATCGCCTGATAAATTGTATGGAACTTTATGGTGTTCATCAGCCAATAAAAAAGATTGAAGAAATAACCGAAACACACAGTGAAGAAATAACCGAAACACACAGTGAAGAAATATATTTTTGTTAAAACAATGCAAACTTTCATAAGCAAAAGTAAAATAATCCCAATTAATTATCTATCAACCCAATGATTTTATTTACAAAGTAAATAATAAGTTTTATTCAATACATATGTATACAGGGGGTTTCATTTTCCACAGATCCGAGGATTAGGACTTAATTGATGCGGATAGATAAAACGTGTAAACACAAAAGCTTCATAACAAAAAAATAATTTTTTTAAAACATTTTTGCTCCACTAATATATTAAGGGGCAAGCAACGAGCCATTTTTATAAATAAAACCTCACTATTCATAATATTTTCCTGAATTTCATTCCAAAATCCCATGTTTTTTGAGACTTTTGTTTACACAATTTTTATTCGTAACTACCTCAATTATACATAATTCTTAACGAAATGGTCAAAGCTGGGTTTCTGAAATTATCGATGTTTCAAGAGAAAAAATCGGTAATGTCAATCCGTTTCCTTTGACCACTGTAAACAGAATTTATTTTAATTGAAGTAGTTAGTGTTTACATCAAATATTTTCTAAAATAATTCTCAAACAAATTGATTTTATAACAATCCAAATGCTCTTCTAAAGGTCATAAGAAATTGACATAAAAAATAAACTATAAGCAGCGAGATACATTTAAAAAAATGGATTTTGTCCTTTTCGCCTCCCAATTGTATTAGTACAGCACAAATATGCTAAGAAAATATCTTTGCTAATTGGACACTGTATATATATTTTTTTATAACTAAGGAACTATTACAATATAGGTACACAAATATAATAAATAAAATCTATTATTATCTAAACTTTTTGGGGTGTATGAATGGGCTTTTTGAATGAGAGTGAAAGCTTAAAGTGTTTGATTAGCAAGCTTATCAATGTAACTAAATTGAGTAAAGAGTAAGAGTAATAATTAGGCATTTATTCGAGAAAGACAAATAGACTAATAATACTTTTGTTCTGCACGGGAATCTACAGCTTTAGGGAACTGCAATAGAGAAAAGATATGGTGAAGCGTTCGCGTTCGTGCGCCTTTGTAAGCCCTGGTAACAAATAAATTACACACACACACCAGAATGAAAGAGTGAGTGCATTGATTCGAAAAATATTAATTACCCCAGCCTATTTCTAGGTTCGATTTGTTTTCCTGTGTAGAAGATTTAAGCAACCAAGTATGAAGGGCCTCCCAAGCACGTACGTATAATGGTTTGTTTGGCACTTCCTTCACTTGTTCAAAACTATGTCATAAATGGTTTATTTCTATGTAATTTTATATTTGGCAAATTTTTTAAAAAATTAAAAAGTTTGTTCCTTGTAATGCAATTTAAAAAATTATTGGATAAGTGATGGAGCAATCAAACAAACTCTGCACAAGTTTGACAAGAACAGAAACTATACTTAATTTCGCTGGACGCTCGTCTCTGCGATTTTATTGTTAACAACTCGTTTTCCTCGCTTTGTTTCTTAATTTGCGAATCGTGTATGATTTCAGGTGGGAAAACGCCCGATCTGAATGCCAGAGGCTACACACAGATTATGAAAGAGCAGTTGCTCAAAGGCGAAGAAAATGAGGTGAGTGATTGACTTTATTTTAATTTTAAATTTTCTTTACATGTTTGTTTATTAAAATTTATATTTTAGTTTATCAGTACTTTTTTATTATTTTTTTTTGATAATCTGAAATATAACTTGTTTAGATTCGCAAAGCCATCCTAGAAAAGGCTAAAGAAGGCACATTGAAAGTGCAGAATGGAGAATCAAAAGCTGCCCCAAAGAAGAGAGGTCGTTGGGATCAAACTGTTGAAGAAACTTTTGTACCAAGCAAGAAGAAAATTTTATCAGTTACACCTTCGAGTCACAGCAATGCAGCCACACCTCTTTGGGATAATGATGTAAGGGTAACAATATACTAATTTATAAGGTTAATTAAAATTTTGTGGATCCATTATGTCTACATGAAATATAATCGGCAAAAAAACAAGCTATACAATAGATAATTCTTTGTAATAATAAAATAGATTGAATACACCAAGGGAAGAAAAATTATTTTAATGATACTGGATGAACTAATGGCTAGCAAAAATTGCTTCATTAGATAATGATTCTTGAAAAAAATATGTTATTACTGGGTGACTGTAAATTAAACACTTCAAATTGAACAGGTAATTCGAATTGTTATCCAAAATGAAAATTGGCGATTATTTTTTAAAATTTCGAATATAAAAAAAATAGCTATGACCCACTGTTTGCGTACCTCTGGCATAGCAGCATTTAAATTGTAAACACGATAAACATTCAACCAGTAGTTGTTATGGAATTGCACCATGCAACCATCTAATCAGTAGCCTTGTCACTAGTGATTTGCTTGTAATACGATGCAATTCCATGGCAACAACTGAAGTTTCGGCAATTTAGTCCCTTCGTGTAAGAGATGAATATATGTGTGCCACTTATTTGAAATTATGTGGTAGATCCCAAAATGTGCCTTTTTTTCGTATCTCGTTTATGAATGATTATTTTCAAATTTGGTAAAGGCCAAAAATTTTCTTACATCTCATACATTGATCCCCTAAAATTAATGCTATTAATTTGCAGTTACCCAGTATATGTTTGTCTTGAAAAAATACATTTAAAACTTTATTGAGATTAGTACTTTTTTGGTTTAGAAAACACCAGCTGATCATCGTTGGGACGAAACTCCTGGTCATAAGGGGAGCGAAACTCCTGGGGCAACCCCAGGACAATCCACAAGAGTTTGGGATGCTACTCCGGGGGCTGCTACCCCAGGAAGGGAGACACCCGCACATGATAAAAGTACTAGAAGGAATCGTTGGGATGAAACCCCGAAAACTGAAAGAGAGACTCCTGGACATTCTAGTGGTTGGGCTGAAACTCCACGCACTGATCGCACTGGGGGTGACTTAATTCAAGAGACACCTACCCCTGGTGCATCAAAAAGACGGTAGGTGCAATATTTTATGAAGCAAGGAATATTAAAAGTCCTTGTTTCATTTTAAATTTATTGCATGACTATAGTTTTGAGATCAGCTGATCTATTCTTCAGGTGCTAGGAGGCACGATAATAATAGCAAGCAGTTACATAGGGGTATTTTTAATAGTAAAAACACAAAAGTATATGGGATATTACAGTAAAATTGATAAAATTTAGTTATTATGAACATACTAAGTATAAATTAAAAGTATCTTATAATGACGAAGGTAACACTCAAAAGATCATTTTAATTTATATTTTTAGCATGTTCATAAAAATTTTTTTATTAATTTTACTGTAAAGGCTGGTTGACAATGTACGTTTTATCGGATACGATAAATCCTAACGTATAGTGTCAATCAGCCTTAATGTCCTATATACTGGTGTGTTCAATGTTTTTACAATTAAATATTGGTATACCTCTATAACTAATTGCTGCTATTATCTTACCTTCTAGCACCTGCAGAGGTGATCAGCTGATCTCGAAACTAGTCGTGTAATAAAAATTTAAATCAAACAAGGACTTTTAATATTTCTTGATTAATTCACCACTTTGTGGGGATCCACAGCATATGTGGACATTAAATAAAAAAATTGTTTTTAATACTACAGATCTCGTTGGGACGAGACCCCATCAGCAACACCTTCAGCTACTATGACTCCAGGTGCCATGACTCCACAGACACCTCATGGCACCCCAGGACATGCTACACCTATGCTAACTCCAGGAGGGTCAACTCCTGTTGGTGTGAAAGCTATGGCCATGGCAACACCTACTCCAGGGCATTTGGCATCGATGACGCCTGAGCAATTGCAAGCATTCCGTTGGGAAAGAGAAATTGACGAACGTAATCGTCCTTATACTGATGAAGAATTAGATGCGATGTTCCCACCAGGATTCAAAATTTTACCACCTCCAGCTGGTTATATCCCCATCCGGACTCCAGCTAGAAAGCTAACAGCTACACCCACACCCCTATTGGGAACTCCACAAGGATTTTTTATCCAACAAGTAAGTTTCTACATTTAGGAAAGCTACCTTTTGTAGCCAAAAAGCAAAAACTTCATTTTGTTATTGTTCTATTAAAATGACTAGAACTCCTTTAAAATCCTGTTCATCATAAAAAGACAATTATATCCTATTCAGATTATAGAAATTAGATATTACTTAAACACATATTTACCTACTAAACCAAAACATCCAACTGCTTGCATTACAGGAAGACAAGACAGCAAAGTACATGGACAACCAACCAAAAGGTCAAAACCTCCCTTTCATGAAGCCGGAAGACGCCCAATACTTCGACAAGCTCCTCGTAGACGTCGATGAAGAATCACTGAGCCCCGAGGAGCAAAAAGAACGCAAAATAATGAAACTCTTGCTTAAAATCAAAAACGGCACCCCGCCGATGCGTAAAGCTGCCCTACGTCAAATTACAGATAAGGCTCGAGAATTTGGAGCAGGTCCTTTGTTTAACCAAATTTTGCCCCTCCTCATGAGTCCGACTCTCGAAGACCAAGAGCGGCATCTTCTCGTCAAGGTTATCGACCGTATCCTGTACAAACTAGACGATTTAGTCCGGCCCTATGTACACAAAATTTTGGTCGTTATCGAGCCCTTGCTTATTGATGAAGACTACTATGCTCGTGTTGAAGGCCGTGAGATTATTTCCAACTTGGCTAAGGCCGCCGGTTTGGCTACTATGATTTCTACTATGAGACCAGACATCGATAACATAGATGAATACGTGCGGAACACAACCGCTCGTGCATTTGCTGTCGTGGCTTCAGCGTTGGGTATACCATCGTTATTACCATTCTTAAAGGCAGTATGCAGGTCGAAAAAATCATGGCAAGCCAGACATACAGGTATCAAAATCGTACAGCAAATCGCCATTCTTATGGGTTGTGCTATTTTACCCCATTTAAAATCTTTGGTTGAAATTATTGAACATGGCTTAGTTGACGAGCAACAAAAAGTTCGCACAATCACAGCCTTAGGTATTGCCGCTCTTGCTGAAGCGGCTACTCCCTACGGTATTGAAAGTTTTGACTCTGTTCTTAAACCGCTTTGGAAAGGTATTCGTACGCATAGAGGTAAAGGTCTTGCTGCTTTCCTCAAAGCTATTGGGTACTTAATCCCTCTTATGGACGCCGAATACGCAAACTACTACACAAGGGAAGTGATGTTGATTCTTATCAGAGAGTTCCAGTCGCCCGATGAAGAAATGAAAAAAATTGTGTTGAAAGTAGTGAAGCAATGTTGTGCCACCGATGGTGTGGAAGCCCAATACATAAAAGAAGAGATCCTACCTCAATTTTTCAAACATTTTTGGAATCACCGTATGGCTTTAGATCGAAGAAATTACAGGCAGCTAGTCGATACTACTGTGGAAATTGCAAACAAAGTCGGAGCTTCAGAAATAATAAACAGGATTGTGGATGACCTGAAAGATGAAAATGAGCAATACAGAAAGATGGTCATGGAAAGCATTGAAAAAATAATGGGAAATTTGGGAGCGGCTGATATTGATTCCCGTTTGGAAGAGCAGTTAATTGATGGTATCTTGTATGCTTTCCAAGAACAGACTACAGAAGATGTAGTAATGCTTAATGGTTTTGGTACTATTGTTAATCAATTAGGAAAAAGGGTAAAGCCCTATCTTCCGCAAATTTGTGGTACCATCCTATGGCGCCTTAATAACAAATCCGCAAAAGTTCGCCAACAAGCGGCTGACCTTATTTCTAGGATAGCTGTCGTGATGAAAACTTGCCAGGAAGAAAAACTAATGGGTCATTTAGGGGTCGTACTATACGAATACTTAGGTGAAGAATATCCAGAAGTATTAGGTTCGATTTTGGGAGCTTTGAAAGCGATTGTAAATGTGATTGGCATGACAAAAATGACACCACCTATTAAAGATTTATTGCCCCGATTAACACCGATTCTGAAGAATCGTCACGAGAAGGTACAAGAAAATTGCATTGATTTAGTTGGTAGGATTGCTGACAGGGGCCCTGAATATGTATCGGCGAGAGAATGGATGAGGATTTGTTTCGAATTGCTTGAATTACTTAAAGCACACAAAAAAGCAATTAGAAGAGCTACTGTCAACACATTTGGCTACATTGCTAAAGCTATTGGTCCACACGATGTTCTCGCTACATTATTGAATAATTTAAAGGTGCAAGAACGTCAAAATCGTGTTTGTACTACTGTGGCTATCGCCATAGTTGCGGAAACGTGCTCGCCTTTCACAGTGTTGCCAGCTTTGATGAACGAATATAGAGTACCTGAACTGAACGTGCAGAATGGAGTTTTGAAATCTTTGTCGTTCTTATTCGAGTATATTGGGGAAATGGGGAAAGATTACATTTATGCAGTTGCTCCACTATTAGAAGATGCTTTAATGGATCGAGATTTGGTGCACAGGCAAACTGCCTGTGCCGCTATAAAACATATGGCTTTAGGTGTCTATGGTTTCGGCTGCGAAGACGCCTTGATTCACTTGTTAAACTATGTGTGGCCGAATATATTCGAGACATCGCCACATTTGGTACAAGCATTTATGGATGCTATTGAAGGCATGAGGGTGGCTTTAGGACCTATCAAAATATTGCAATATACACTGCAGGTAAGTTAAATTGGATTTTTGCTCCTTTTTTTTTTCATAAATATAATTTTTTGTTTCAGGGCTTATTCCACCCAGCGAGGAAAGTACGTGACGTCTATTGGAAAATTTACAACTCTCTGTATATTGGGGGGCAAGATGCCCTTGTCGCTGGTTATCCTAGAATAAACAACGACCCAAAGAATCAGTATGTGCGATATGAATTGGACTACGTTTTGTAACTTATTAAATGGTAGATTTGTTTATTGCTTATTATGGTTATTTCCAATGTTTCTTTTTTGTAGATGTAAAAACAACCTAATAAATTGCAAACTAAGATAAGATGAGTGATCAATCTGAGTTTAATTGAAATGTTTTTCGAAATCTATAACCTGAATGTAAAAAAATAAATCAGTTAGTCAGGGTGTCATTTTTATGTTTTGTAAGATCAAGAATTGTATGTTTACAGAAACCTGAAATGTCCATTTATGGGCTTATTCTGAAATTATTTTACAGTGGTGTAACTCAATACCGGTGTAGATGCTTATGGTGAACCATTAGAAATTACATCGACATAGAGCTATGCCGCACACTGGAACGAAAAGTAAAATTATTGGACATTTACTAATATCTCGAATATTAATGTAGGAAATTGGCTCAAATTTGGTAGGCACTTGTCTGATTTGGTTTTAATTAAATGTAATAACTTTTAGAATAATTGGATAACAGAATGTTGCAGTTTCTTTCAAATAACTGTTTACTTCATCCTAACACTAGGCTTTGTAGCCTTTTGTACTAATTTTTGATAAAAGTCATGAATCAAGCACTTGTTTATTTGTATACAAAGATTATATAGAATAAAAAAATACAATCACTTTACCTCAAAAGATCTCTAAATAAGAAAAGATGATACATAGTGCGTGATTTCAACAAACTAGAGGTACTTTATTTAAAAACTGAAAGATATATCAACAGCTTTTTATAACATAATAGGTTTTTATAAAGTGCTGGGATGCCGTTGCCGTTAGGTACAACAGATATATATAATCACTTTAAGAAATTGACCACTATATGTGACTCCATAAGAAGAGGAGCCAAATCTTCTTTATATGGTCCCTTTTCCTATGGATGGTCACATATGACGTGAACATTTTACTCATTAATAGGTACGTAAACATTATATTATTGTAAACGCATAACAAATAGCTAAAGTAATCTGAACAGCTTCGTTACTTATTCTTCAATTACGTTAGGTATAGTTTTCAATAGTACCTGTATACTAAAAGATGGTGTATCAAGCTGACAGACATTTTCAGAGCAACAAGGGAGTAGTGTATGGTATTTTAAAATGTTCCGTATTTACAAAAGTTGGTGAAAATTTTCGAAGTAAAATATACTCAAAGAATGGTAGAATCTGAAAGTAGTGATAATTTTGCGAAGAAACTAGACCATTTTTTAAAAAGTTTTAATAAATTTTAAACTATTTTTCCATTTAAATAACATAGTGTCTGTACGATGATCCCTCAAAACGTTACTTTTCTAACGCAGAAATATAGGTATAATGGGACACTACAAAGCCGTTTTGGTAATTATCAGTTCATATAGATGTTCCTTTTCATATATTTACTTAATATGAATCATTCTTCAATTCTTTAATTTTCACCAAATGTCCATAGCATCATATAGGGTCGTTCCACTGTGCACCACTATGAAATAATTTCACCATACGTTTTCGCATTACTTATTATATTAGGATTCATTAAGTATTTAAAGTATGGTAAGTAATTTTTCTCAGAATTTTTTTTGGTCATTATATAAAAACTTATGGTTTAATCATTTACTCAATGGTTTAATGATGAAGTTCCCAATCAAGATAACAGGTTACGTTAAAGTAAATGCACTAGTCCTGATAGTTTTTAAAATTTGTTTCTCTTGATCCGAATCGAAATTATAAAGAGCAAAACTATTGAAAGAAAATACCTTTACTTATGCCATGAAATTTTTGTATTTATACTTTGCTCTATCTACATTAAGAAACCCGAAATTCTCGGCTGAGGATGAGATATTCTATATATAGGTTAGCGCTAATTAAAAAAGCTAAAAGAATATTAAACTGCAGGTTTCAATAACAGCTCAGCAATTTATATTATTGTTATCAATATAATAGAATAAATAAGTACATAAGTGTTTCTTCTAGTCAATTAACAGAAAAATTATTATATGATGTGAACAAAAAATAGAAAGACAACTTGAGATAGGTAAAGAAAAGTCTCAGTAAATTATTGGTATGTGTTTATCTAATGTTATTTATTATTATTGACCTTACTGCTGTTTTTATGAAACCATCTAATTATCAATTATTCCATCTTACATAACTAAAAGCAATTGACATAATCTCCGATATTTTACAATAATTATTACCTATGAATATTGCCTATATTATTAAAAATGTTCATAATAAATCATCATGAAAAATAAATATTATGTATCTAGACTCTTCTTATCACATTTTAGATTATTCAAGTTTATGCTTAATACTGCACAAATTATTTATACTATTTGATGAAACGTTTACAACAATCTTATGTTATGTTACAATTTGATTTATTACGCACCAATTTTTTAATTATTTCTAATCTGCATGTATTTCTACTTTTATCTAAAGAAGGGTCACAGTGTTCTTACCAATGTTGCATAACTGTCCAACAATATATCGAACCAATAAAAGTAGCACTTCACTTTTAACAATAAACATAATTGATCATAACCACATTTAAACACAATTCATTATTTTTATAGCATTAGCACTAAATGTACTTGCGACATTTTAAAATTTGTATTTAAAACTACCAACTGTCAATGCGCATGTGTACAATTCAACAGCGCCCGATCACGTGACAAATTACCATTGGCGGATGATTCAAAACGAGATTTGACCAATAGTGTTTTTTACAGATTTATATACATAATAATTAAACATCAATTATTTGACCCACGGACGTAATTAATTTAAAAATTGAGAACTATATTTGCAGATTAATCTCTAGAAATTTAAAACTTTTTTAGAAAGTCTTCACCATCTGCTCAATGTTGGTAGACCTGACAGGATTAAGTACTACCAACATTGTAACGAGGAACAAACCAAAGCAACGCCATTGTAAGTTAACTTCAGTTTTGTTGCGTCAGCTGTAGATACCAGTAGGTACAGATCGTCGATAAACATTTACTCATTTAAGAAGCTTTTAATAGTTATTCAGTTTAGAAAACTATAGTCAACATGGGAAAAGGTTTCAATAATTACATGTGCAAAAAGTTCTTCCATCCCGCTTCGAGAGACAATCTAAAACGAGTAAGTAAACATAATATAACCTCATTGTATGTATGGAATTCGAGATATCGTCATTACAATTTTCGCACAATGGATTTCTACAAAGTTTTAACCATATATTAGTAAATTATAGTTTAAATAACATATTTTAAGAATAAACAATGCGGCATGTCCAGAAATTATGTAGATATAGACTTTTAAAAATATGAACCTTAACCTCATGTTTAGCAGATCAAAACCGGAAGTGTAGCCCCTAAAATTATTTTGATACCGTCATTATGCTTTTTAGTTGTGTTGATAAAAAAAGATAAAGATGATATCATTGTAAAAAATTGATGAAGTCCTTGGACATTAATGCACTAACTATTCTGCGAGATCACCTTTAGTTAGTGAACTATGTTTCCTCTAAGTGCTTAACCCGGCGTAGCACACGCTAAAATTGCTACGCGGTGGCATGCGCTATGTTCGTTTCAACCACATGACTTTTTGGGCTAAGAATTACTAAATAGTGCAACTATTTGTTAATATAACAATGTTTATTTACGGTACATAAACAATTATTAAATAATACAATGCAATTTAACAATTTGAGCACTTCCTCACCGTATGTTCGCAACAAATCTATATTTTACACACACTGCATTGTGACTTTGTTTTTCTGTTTTTCCTTTTCGGACAGACTTACAAACAAAACTTACTACAAAGGATCTGATTGACAAATACAAATTTATGCCTAACCTTGTATTGAAATTACATACAAAACGCCGCGCAGGGTGCATAGACTCCACAAATCTAGTAGCGCACCCAACTGCTTTTGATTTTTTTACCCTAAAACGGAAGAGTGCACATCTGGTTAAATCACATTGCAGACTAGTTGCATGTTCGGACGAGGCACTTCTAATTTGTCACAGCCGTAACTTTTCATCTTAATAAGATACATGCGTTAAACCCACTGTGTGGTCTTTTCGACCCATTTATTCATGTCACAATGAGACGATAGAAAGAATGAAACCATAAGTGATGACCTTTTTTGTCAACAAATATTACCGGACTTCCCAAGAAAGAGATCCTAGAGTCTTGGAATAATTAGTGTGCCTACATTTCATATGAAACATAGAGGTTTTTTTTAAAACTAGTTTTGAAGTATAAAAATATAAAAAATAAACTCATATTGCAAAACCTTAGATCCTTTCTTATAAAAACACTACATTAAATATTTGAGGTACACATTTGCTCTTTTAACAGCCAAAATCTTAAACTTTTTAAACCATAATCAACTTTAGTTTATCTTTATCTTTTCGTAAAATCAATTAAGTTAACATCATAATTGTTTTATATATGAAAATTGTTAATTTAATAACGTAACTAATTTTTTTCTATTCTTCCAAACGTAGGTATGGATGGCAGAACAGAAGAATGAAGCTTACAAGAAGAAACAGGAAGAACTGCGTCAGCAGTACGAGAAAGAGCAAGACCTTCATGACAACAAGGCGATGCTCAGCAAAGAAAGCAAGGACAAACTTTCTATAAGCTTTATGTATGAACCGCCTCCTGGTGCCAAGAAGGAACGAGACCGTGAAGATAATGAACCCGAGTACAAGTTCGAATGGCAAAGGAAATACAACGCTCCGAGAGAAAGCTACTGCAAAGGAGACCAAGAAATCCGAGATCAACCATTTGGCATTCAAGTTCGGAACGTCAGGTGTATAAAATGTCACAAGTGGGGACACATCAACACTGATAAAGAATGTCCAATGTATTCTCTCTCAATGAGTGCTGCCCGATCATTAGAAGCTGGCCCGATATTGGACCAGAAGTCTCTGGTGCAACAGATGTTGGACGACGGACTGGCTTTGAAGAAAAATTGCGATCCGACAACATCGCATGAGCTTATTCCGAACAGTGACGATGACGATGAAACGACAGAAGCTGCTTTTCTGCAATCTTTGTCGAGGAAACAAAAGAAGGCTTTGTTGAAGAAGCTTGATAAAATTGAACGAAAAATAAAAAAGAAAAAGAATAAGAAAAAAGATAAGAAGGATGATAGAAAAGACAAAAGGAGGTCAAAAAAGTAGTTTAGGGTGTATTTTAATAGAAATCTAGTTTGTATAATAGTTTTAATTTTAACTAATAAATACTGTTTTATAAAATACAATTTCCTAAAATAGTGATTGAAAATTTTTAGTGGCGGTATTTTGTTCAAGAACTAGTTTAATCTCACTATTTCAACTGGATCCCCTTTTTGCTTATAATACCTACAATAAGATTGTGTAGAATTGTCAACAATCCAAACTGATTATGTATGTAAATATTGATCAAAATAGTGTACATAATTGTTCTATATATTGCACGTTCATTTAATATATTATCATTCAATGATATACTATGTATGTAAAAGTCATGTATATAAAATAAAATACAATAAATTTATTAAAGAACAGAAGACTGGTTTTGTTTTTCACATTCTTATGATAAAAGAGTACAATATTGATAAATGCTTTTCGATATGATTTACATACGTTGAAACCTCGCCATAAGCGACGATGTTATTAGTTATTTCCCACTATAAGAGTTTCCACTTATAAGAAATAAGTCATTTCCCAAGACATCTCTTATAACGAAATTTCACTGTAAATATTTCCTTATAAACTTCTAGACATAAAAGTAATGCTTAACTGTTAATTTTTATAATATAAATTTGACTTCATTTCAGATATATAATCTAAAACTGGCTAATATATTTTTAAGCAGCTGTAATACGATGTTTTTTTTTTTAATGCATATCGATTCAGTATAATAGGTATTAAGAAAGTATTCACTTTGCTCTTTATGTTTGTAATGTGATAAAAATAATCAAGAAATGAATAAATGTCAAAAATGGCATTGTTATTATTGTCTTAATTGTGTAGCATAGAAGAATAATCAAATTAAAGCTGCTGAATTCGATAATAAATGTTACAAACCATCTTAATACTGGATATATATTCAAGATATAGAAATATTACATGTACTTCATAGATGTTCAAAGAGGTAATTGGATAAAGATATATTTTTATCACAGTATTTTTCTTTGACTTGATGTCCCAATTTATTCTAACTTCGTATAATATTAATTATTTAATATATTAATTAATTATTTAATATGTTAATTAATTATTTAATATACTAATTAATGATTTAATTACTTAAATGTGATAATTATTATTTTATTTTCATTATTCTAAAGCACTACAAATTTTTTTTGTTTGTATCCTTGTAGCCAAAGCTGCACCTTTTGCCGCATCTCCACCGCTTGTAAAAACTAAGGGCAACTCGTAGAGCTGTTGCACTTCTTTTTGTAGCACTTTGTTCCTTGCTAGCCCGGAGCCATTCCCGACAATTCGGGTAATTTTGGCATTTAGTAGGATGTCTTTTGGCATCATACTAAATTAGAAAAGGAAAGCATTAAAATGTGTGTCTCTGGATATAACATATTTAAAATGCAATCAGTTTTTTCAAATAAACACAATAATAAAGCTATTTCCATTGAATAAAGAAGAAATCCATTGACTTTTTAATGGAAATTATTATTGTTGATAATAAAAGTATATCATATTGTGTGCTTTTCAAATATGATGAGATTTACAGATAGCAAAATGGTAGCAAACATTCTTATAGAAGTATGTAATATTGATAGAAGAAAAACACGCATTTGGGTCCTAAGGCATTAAAACTTCTCAACAAAAGCAACCAAAAGAAAGAGTATAAAATAGAACTATATGAAACAGTACAGACATAAACATGCGGACAGTTTACAGACAGTGTTTTAAACAAATCTTGTGTACTACCTATCCGTAGCTTGCCCTTCGTTTGAGCTGGATACGTCTGTACTATAACCCGATAGTATGCTAAAATTTTTTTAAATATTAATTTAAGAACGTACTGCATGCCTACTTTGATCCTAGAGGTGTAATAAATAATAGTTGTTTTGCCTTAATGGGCGGAATAAACAATGGGCTCATCTACTTACTTATGCAAATTTTCTAGTAACCCCCGACAAAGTGCCCTAAAAACTTGCCCTAGACCTATGTTGCCTAGGGCAATGTTAGACACACTAGCTGTCATGTCGGGTTTATATCTTTCTCCTAGGAGGGTTGGGGTTATTGTTAAGTTTGAGACTGTGGATTCATCTTCACTTAGGGCTAAAACCTTTTCCCAAACCTTTGCTGCAAATAATTTTTATAATTTATTAATCGTAATACATTTAAATTTATTTAGAGTATACAATCCACCGGTGGATTGTATACTTAGGTAAAGCCTGGCTTTAAAAATATTATAAAAGATTACGGTATTCAAATAAACACGTGTTATTAAAGTACTTGTATGCTTGATCAGACAGACAATTTACTTGAATATTTTAAATATTGAAATGAAGAAAAAGAAAATAAAATGAAACAACAAATTTCATAAAGAATATTTTAGAGATTGCCTGCAATGATAAATATTTAGTTTATTCATTACATTTATTGACAATGCATAATTAATTTACCAAAGTTCATTTCACTAATATTATGTCTAAACAAAATTAAACATTGAACAAATGAGCTATTTAGTGCTAAAGATGTGATCCAATCATTTCTACTTACATTGAGGTACATTAAAACCCAATTCTTGTGTCCATTGCTGTAGCATTTTCACAAATGTTGCTAGAACATTTCCCCCATTTAGCGAAGCTGCTACTGCGAGGTACTTATCATCGAAGTATGGAAAATACTCTACGGGTTTGGGAACAGGGTTGTCATTTGAAGGTACAAAATTCTCAGCAACGAATGCTAATTGAGCGGATGTGGAAATGTTTAAAATGCAATCTGAGGGGTTCTCTATTGTTGCTAGAACGGAACACTGTAAGTCTCCTAAAGCTATACCAATAGGGGTGCCTTTAGGGATAGTGTGCCAATCGTCAGCTAAGGATCCAGCGACTTCTCCAGGTCTAACAACTTTCGGCAGAAGATGTGTTGGGAATCCCGCACCTTTGAGTACGTCCTCGTTCCATTGAACATTTTTGCAGTCAAAATACCCCCAACTGGCAGCATTTTGCACGGACATTATCGGTTTGTCCATGTTGCACAGCATGGCAACAACGAAATCGTGGATTGTGGACCCACAATTGTATTTTTGCAACTTCTCGGGCTTGTTCTTTGCCATCCAAAATAGCGTTGCTACCCCAAAGCCCGTGTACGTTGGCAAATGAGTTTGCGATTTAGGTAATGAGGCTAGGAAGGCCGGATCGCACCTCGAGTCTTGCCAGGTATACAAATGTGAAACTCTGTCTTGTCGTATATCGTATCGCACCAAAGCGCCGTCTTTTTCCACTCGTTCCCATGCTTGGACTCCATCGCTGTTATTCCAGAGCATGACCCCATGCATTTGGCCACATACTCCAATTTTTTTTACCTGCAAGAAATCAATTTTGGTTTTACCGTATTGCAGTTATTTGCATGTCTTCGTTAACAGTTTATTTTAATAAATTGGATTTAATTGGGTTCCAGATTTGTTTCAATTCAAAATAGAAGTGTTGTTTTGCTTGATGCAGCTATAGAAGTTGAGATCTAGTATTTTAAATTATTTCATCATATATGACAAGCATAAATGCCTATAAACGGAAATTGTGTCTACATTGCTCCCTTTAACAATCATCTGCTTGGGCAAACCCAAACAAAAAATAGAAGAGTTATACGGTTCCTAATTTAAGCAGACGGTGACAGGTTTTGCTACAAAATTATGACAAAATCAGGTTTCGGTAGTCAACATTGGTAAGGGGCGATTTCTAGCAATCAAATAAAATAAAGGTTTTTATGAAAGAACAAATTAATATATACATAAATATAATAAATATAAAATAATTATTGTATAAGGTTGACATATTCTTAAGTTACAAATGAAAAATATTTTGGAACCCCTGACGTATAGGCAACTTAAAGTGCAGCAAACGTATTTCTTTGGAGATGTATGCAAATTTCTTTTTAACCATAGGCGCCTTATTTTTGCACAAACATTAAAGTATTTGGTACTAAAACGTTAAATACACAGCTACAATATGTCGTGGCTTGTTTTTAGAATTTTGTCTTTGGTGAAGTTGTTTATAATGATATTTCATTTGGACTCTGTCTCACGAAGATGGACTATCTTATTTAAAAAAAATAGGCCACAACACATTGTTGTAACTTTAACGTTTCAAAGAAACAAAATAATGTTCTTTCATGGTTTTCCTGTTCTTGTAACAATTATTTTGTATTCCCGAGGAAGAACAAATAAAGTCTTCGAAAACATTGCGACTAGATAAAATCAAATTGTGGGTTAAATTGTTTTGAGTGATTTTAATCGAGAAAGATTCGATAAACTACCTGCTACAAGTTTTGCAAAAAAATCAAATTTTATCATGTTAGTTATTTTATAATTTCAAATGACACTTTATTCATATAATAATTTTTATGTGTTTGTATAAAACGATTTTAATGTGTTGTTTGCAATTTTTGAAATCTGTAATAATTAATCTGGTTAAATTTTCAACCACTTAGCTACAATGTAGTAACGAAACGGGTCGCCTTGTGTAATAAATAACAGTCAAGAAAGTACCAGAAGTTTCATTTTTTCAAAATTTCATCATGTGATTTATGTAAAGATCAATGAGTATAAACGTTTATCTGATGAAGACTATATTTTGATTTTTTTTTTTTTTTCTCAATCTATCATATATATATATATATACACAAAATACATGATGGGGGG
>JAWQRP010001043.1:0-21631 GCA_033557875.1 Quadriops clusia | reverse complement strand
ATATATGTAGGGTAAAATGTATATGTGTACATAGTAATATGTACACGTGTACATGGTCAGGTGTATATGTGCACATGGCAATAAGTATACGTGTACATGGTAATAAATATATGTGTACATGGCTGGCAGTGATTTTTCACGGGCATTAACTAGTTTTAAATAATTAAAGTAGAAGATATCAAATAGGCAACGAATTATACAAGTAGTAATTCTGTTTCTGTAATAAACTGAAAAATTTCAAGGCGGTCACATGAAAATCATTAACGAAAATCTTATGAAAAAAGGTTGTAAAGTAGTAATAATATAATTTTATTATATTTGTGTATTACATAATTGTTCTTTTTACTAAATATAGAAAATTGGTTTTTTATCTATAGATTTAAGTCATAAACTATTGAAAAAACTATATCGAAGAAACTAATGAGGGAAAGACAACAATAGAATATGCTTATATTATTATAACATAAATATGATGACTATTTAACTATTAATACGTAATGTAAAAGATAACCCAGGAGTGGGTAATGTTAACATTCACTTGAATTATCATGTTTGTCATAACTTGCTGTCCATTAGCTTTTCAAGATTTTTTTGAATTGAGTTTCTTAATACAAAATAGCGTAATCTAATATACTTGATCAATCAGATTCACCTTAAGCATAATTTAATCACTACAATTTCTCTCGATTCTTCATTATAATATTTTATAACAAGACATCATTCTAATCAAATTATGTATAAGCAGTTACGCAATAATTAATGGCTGCTGTTCTCAGCAATAGATTGTTTTAAATATGAACCTATAAAATGATATCATAAAACTTAAATTGCACTAGTAAATTGAGGTGCCCTTGATTTGATATATCTGATACGTGTATAAAAAGGAAATTATGTTTTCAAGATATGTTTAAACTTTGTCAATAAACACAAGTAAATGATTCCTAATAAAACGTATTTACAATTGCACAAAGAGGAACCTAAATTTTTTAGATGCCTGCTTTAAATGTAACAAATTATTTATAATTGAACTTTTAAAAGGCATCCAAAAAACAACAATAAAATTATACTATATGAAGGTATTGTTGTTTGCCTACTAATATAGGTAGAATGTAATTAGATTATTTTTTAATAATAACAAAGTGGATAAACTCGACAAACGAAAATGCCATAATTTTTGTCAGAATATTTCTTGTTGTCTATTAGATTTTAAAGTCTTTTTGTTCCATTTGAGTTTCTTAATTCAAAAGAGCGTAATCAAATACAACGGACTCTAATGTAAGCATAACTTAATCACAACAATTTCTCTCGATTCTTCATCATAGTATTTTATGACAAGACATCATTCAAACCAAATTATGTATAATTTTATTTAAATTCAATGTAACAACAAATTTCTAATTACGTAATAAATGTGTAGACGCGATTGAATTTAAAATGGCACTAGAAAAAACCGGGCGACTTCTTCATCTCCCGTTTACTACTGCCCACTACGCTACGTGTGTACCATAGTAAGACACGTGACATGATATCAACCTGTTACATCTCCTTTGAAATCGGAAGCGATTCGCGCCAATAAAAAGTGAAAGCGCCCGTGATCCGCGGCATACACATTGATCCAATAACTAAATATGTTAATTATAGACTCAGGATTGTTCCAACTAATCCGATTTAATTTCTAGGGATATCAACCAGTCGACATGTTCCGCTTAGCTGAAGACTTCTTCGTGTCCATGAATTTAACGGCGATGCCTTTAGATTTCTGGTCAGGATCTCTTTTGGAGGAGCCTCTCGATAGAGTGGTTCTATGTCAGCCGTCCGCTTGGGATTTCTGTAACGGACGTGACTTCCGGTAAATTATTCACTACACGCAGTAAAAGGATAACATGATTGATGAACGTTAATTTTTAGGATAAAAATGTGCACTAATATCAATATGAAAGACTTGATAACCGCTCACCATGAGATGGCTCATGTTTACTACTTCATGCAGTACAAGAACCAGCCGAAAGTGTTCAGAGACGGAGCTAATCCTGGTACGTACGTTTAAATGCAGAAAACGTATAATGGAAAGCAGTTCATGTCTCTATTAATCTTTAAAACGTTTCATTAGAACAACCAGAGAAAATTATTTAAACCAATTAATTTTCATTCACATTGCATCTTAAACATCTGTCTGCAGACTAGTTGTATACGTTTACTTAAAGCGTTCTAACAACAATCTCTTAAAAAGGCGTTAAATCCTTCAGTCATTTGATTGCCATTAATTTTAAGTGCATATTAACCATATGTTAAGGTAGATTATATGATCTGGAACGAGAAAGCAAATTACACTGGGAAAAATTCCGCACTGATTTCTTTATATACAGCAACAGTTTTACCGAGGGCGTGTCGATAAAATGGGGTATCTTAGATTCAACAAAAATAATTAGAAAATATTCTTACACCGCGGCGCACCGTTTCTAACTACTACAAATAAAATTATAATAGAAAGTCTGGTTAAAATATGTGCGACACGCGATTTGTCAATTTTGTCGTTTTTTGTTTCTTAGATATATTAATTTTTTAGCGAACAAAGTGAGATGAGGAAACGCAATCCTAACAAGATTAACATCTTAATGCCCCAAAGCGAACGTAATAATAACGATATGCAAACGGCAATAGCTCAACGCCAATCAGTTTAAAGACAAAATTGGCGGAAATACTTCCATATTAATGACCGCCGCGCCGTCTGCTTACCACTCAAAATATAGCGTTCTAGAGCAAATTATGTAACCTTGCATAATGCCAATTCAAAGGAGCATTACTTTTAATAGAGTCACTCCCGAAGAATAAACAATTAATCTGACGGAAAGCAAGCTCGTTCTAGAAAGTATAGAGAGCCACATATCAAAACGAAACCGATTGCAATGGCGATTTGACATGCACCTAATTTGTTTGAGGTCTTTTTTACTCTATTAATAGAAAATTATATTCATTCTAATTATTATAATAGTTACGTACATATGCTGCAGCATTATTATTGTAGTACTAGAAAATCGCTGATGCCACTACCATAAATAAGTGAAAGTCCTAGTTACAACAGAAGTCTCTTGCTTGCTCTACGCGTATGTATCTACAAAGGATCCACTTTCTTAAATCGTCTAATTGCCTATAACGAAGTATTTTCAATCAAGCACTGACTGGAAGCATAATGAATGCATTTTACGCGACGTGGAGTGGAATTTATGCGCTTCTTTCTAGACAATTAAAATGTTGCTGCATTTATAGAGTGTGAACTTAATATTAACGATGCGTTAAGAGAAAGAGAATTATTTTATGATTTTTGCGAAATAGGGTTCCATGAAGCAATAGGTGAAGCAATAGGCCTGTCCGTTGGCACCCCGAGGCATCTTCAAGCCCTGGGATTACTTCAAAATTCAGTTGATGACTCCGCCGTGGATATAAACTACCTCTACCTCATGGCCCTTGATAAGTTGGCCTTCCTACCGTTTTCCTACGTCATGGACAAGTGGAGATTCGACGTGTTCAAAGGAATAATCACTAAAGACCAGTATAACTGCCACTGGTGGAGATTAAGGTGAGCAAATTACATCATATGCATTATTTCAGTGACACACTTAATTATCAATTAGAAACTCTCCGTAATTTATGCAATGATTTCCTGCATACCATTTGTCGACGAAACTACAGTGATAATTAATGCAATTATGGATTTCTGTTGTAGTGAGCAATTTACCGGGATTAAGCCGCCGGTGCTGCGGTCGGAGATAGATTTTGATCCTGGCGCGAAATACCACATCCCTGCCAATATACCATATTTAAGGTAAGTCTTTAGGGTGTAAGTTGCGGATTGAAATAAGAAGGTAACAGATGAGTAGAAAGGAAGAGTAAAAAGTGTCATAACTATGGTGCAAAGTTTTGTCGCAAAAGGTCTTCTTAAGGCTAAAGGCGGTTCACTTACTGTTGTTTTGGGCTTGAAATAAAATTCCTGCAACAGTTAACTCTTAAAAGAATTTATTAATAACAACGTATAAAAGTCATAAAAACATAAACAGTGAAATAATACTGATCAAGTCATTTCAAAAACGCAAAGTACGCAGGTTAAAGTAATATCACTAAGTAGGACTAAAATGAACTAGTAATGACCGTGGTGTTCATATCCACCCCCGACGTCACCACCTCCAAAGTCATGGCCGCCTCCCAAATCGTGTCCGCCTCCAAAATCTTGTCCACCTCCAAAATCATGACCTCCATCTCCGCCTCCATGGCCTCCACCGAAGTCTCCATGGCCGCCACCATAGCCTCCATCGCCACCCCCGTATCCGTCATCATGGTGTTCCTCGTGAACTGGAACGTGAACCGGTACCTTAACTGGGTAGGGTACTGGTTTTTCTACGGTTACTGGCACCTTCTTGATCACATGTACTGGGACTGGGTTGTCGACGTGGATTTTAACTGGATATGGTACTGGTTTTTCAACTGGTACTGGGATGTTCTTTTCTACGGGGAATGGGGCTGGTACTGGCACTTTAACGGCGTATGGTACTGGTTTCTCTACTGGGTATGGAATTGGTCTCTCGACTGGTATCTTAACTGGGTATGGTACTGGTTTCTCCACTGGATAAGGGATCCTCTTTTCTACTGTAACTGGGTATGGTTTTGGAATGTGCACTGGATACGGTCTGTCGACTGGTACCTTAACTGGGTAAGGAATGATCTTTTCAACTGGGTATGGTTGTGGCACATGTACTGGTACTTTAACTGGATATGGTACTTTCTTCTCCACGGGATATGGGGCTGGTACGTGTATTTTAACCGGTACATGGATTTCTTTTTCGACTGGGTAAGGTTGAGGTACTAAGATTTTCACTGGATAGGGCCTATCTACGTGCACTTTGACTGGTACGTGCACTGGCTTTTCGACTGGATAGGGCTTGGGGACGGGCACTGGGATTTTGACTGGGATTTTGACTGGGTAAGGAATCTTCTTCTCCACTGGATATGGTTGAGGTACTGGGATCTTAATGGGCACGTGGACGTGCTTCTCGACTGGGACGGGGATGCGCTTTTCCACGGGATAGGGTACTTTTACGTTCTTGACAACAGTGACAGTCTTCACGTGTTCTTCATGACCTCCGTAACCACCACCTCCGAAACCGCCTCCTCCATGCCCTCCGTCGAAACCACCTCCTCCATGCCCTCCGTCAAAACCACCTCCATGGCCTCCAAAGTCACCACCAAAGTCATGACCGCCATCTCCACCATGTCCTCCAAAGTCATAACCACCACCTCCTCCGTACCCTAAATCCAAACCCCTCTTATCTTGCCTCTTATCGGGGCTGGATTCAGCTGCTTTTGTGTCTGTGGCTTTCTTCTCGGCCTCGGCTGCTACGCATACTGCAAGCACAATCGCCAGAGGCGCTGTGTATCTCTGAAATTATATAATAAATTAATAATCATCATACAATTAAGTAGTAATTTAAGGAATAAAATACTGTTATTATGGTCAACCAACTCAGACCAATTATCAAGGATTATGTGGATACATTAACTTAAATTATTATTATTAATTTGGAATATCTAGCCCGACTTTGTACTAATTTCTTAAGCCAACTAGTTTGAACTATGTTGTAAATTAGTCCTTTTTTAACACAGCCACAAAATGGAACACAATGCATTGGCGCCAAATTTAAAATTTCACGATTTTCACGAACATCACTGCTGTTGTGGTAATTTAACACTGTAACTACCCGAATTGAGTTACCCCGTGAATCACAGATTATTCGCAATGCATTAGCTTCACTGAATAATTTTTGCTAAAAAATCTCACGCACGGCTGTGGAGGAGCGCACACTTACCAGTAATTTCATTGCACCGTGTGTGTGAATCTCCAAGCCCGACTGGATGATTTCTTGGTGGTGCTTTGGGTTTTTATAGTAGCTTCCATTAGTATACTTTCGCCGTGTCAGTCCCCCGGAACCGAGCCGTGAAGCTCGCAGACTCGGCTGCCTTCTTGCGTACCCTCCTTCCTCGAAAGTGCCACCAGCCATCCACCGCAATCCCGACAATTAACTGGTCTTAGATCGGTGGTTCCTCTTAATAAGTGTGAATACTACTAATGCGTGCAGAATTGGTATACCTACTCTCGGATACATAATCTGCAACTAAAATATATGCATAGCAAACACGCAATATTGCAACCTAGTGACTTACTATTTTTATGATACCTACGTAATTATGATAATTAAATGAGGAAAATATTGAAATCCTGGTCCATTTTCCAACCGTAACTCTTAGGATATCGTTGCGTTCACGTCATCAACTAACAAGCCTAAAGGCGATATTTTCCTTTAGTTTATACAATGTGAAGAATTTGCAAATAATCCGTCTTACAAAAATATTACAGCTTTATACACATATCGGTAACATTAAATTGTACTTACGGCAAATAGAAATCGTAAAATTCTATGCATTTTAATAAACGTAAATTTGATCCTTCAACACGTATCCTGTTGCTCAAACCAATATCTAGAATATAATCTTCAAATTATCACTATCAATTTCCGACTGTATTGCGAAAATTTCTTCAAATTTCTGAATATCTCCGTTTACCTCGAATAAATCATACCTATATAATTTAGAATGATTGAACTATTTTCTGCAGCAATTTAGTTCAACCACTACCTTAAAATCCTTAATCAGAATAGACTCCATAAGATGGACTGTAATTTTATAGAATGTTAATTGTTCCAACAATTTAATCCAATCTCACAGGATGAGATTTGTATTTTCAATAATAGTACTAAAATAATAATTATCTACTTATAATAAAAATATTTCAAAATAATAATTAATTCAGATTGTTCCTAACCCTGCCATTCTTAACGGAGATATTTACAAAACAATGCCATATTGTTTATGAGGGTATTGAGCAAAGTGCGCTGGCTTGTTATGAAACGATCGCTACTACAATATTTTGCATGAAACTGGGTTCGAAATAGTGCATAACATGAAATGCATATCCGTCGATGTTCATAAATATAAACTTTAGCGCCAGTATTATTTACGCTTTAAAACTATTGACGTGTTTCTCTAAGGAACTTGTCTTTGCCCAAACTCCATACATGCCCATATTTCACCGCTACAGCTTCATGAGTACCTTTTTAAACCTACTTGAAGACGTTCTTATAAAAACACTTCAGTTCCTTGACCTAAATGAAATCTACACCATTATCTTCTTTTAATTTAATATAGGATTCTCGCTGCATTGCAATATTAAAAAAGAAACCGGCGTAAATTACGTTTATGAAATCGATTGTCATGTTTACACCTAGATTTCACTTGTATTTACAGCTCCTCATTCGCAATTTTCTAGCGAAATAAAATCAGCTATGATCGCGAACTTTTATGATTACATCTCTGCACTCTATAATTATTTATTTATGATGTGATTTTCTATACGAAACTATGTTGAAAATTCCGTGCTTCGAGGCATGTTCAAAGCGATAGTATGCTTTTCCATAAACTTACAGTTTAATTAATGAGCTTACAAATTAATGAGAAAAATGGTAAAATGGTGAAACTGGCTTAATCGCTTTTTGTTGCAAAGTATATAACAACAAATTAGATTTAGCACAAATCGTTTAATCTAAGAAAGTTCTCAATGCCCACCTCGCATCAATATTTTACTATCCGTGCATCTCCATTAATTACCTTAAACTTCAGTATCTCTTTTCGTGAAAAGCTCGCTCACGATTTTTTTTATATAAATATAATATAGTTTAAAGCAATTGATACGCTTTAATCAGACGTTCCACATATAAGATTCCCAACAATTTTATTGAAGCGTGAGTAAAAGTGAGCTCAAATGAATGCTTACAACAGGCAGATTAAATCTAACTGTACTTAAATACTAAATGTGCGATCTGCGCGAATAGATTACAAATGAATACGGAAGTTCTCAGACTTCTCGGAATAATACCGTCGAAATTTCGACACATTATATACAAGAGCCTGAATAATGGAGTCTCTTTGATTAATTTTTGTCAATTAATAAATCTGATTCTAATTAGTTTTGCATAACGTGCTAGCTGCATTCCACTCTAAACTCTCAAAATATGAAACCATTTCTTCGGAACAGGGGCAATTTTTTTCGCTACCTCTTACATAAGAATGTAAATCGGACGCTGAAAGTGAAATTAATTTGGGGCACTTACTCTAAGATGCCAAGCATGTTCCGAGACCGTTCGCCTACATGCATAATTTTCTTCGTTACAAATCTTTTTACAAACTTTTTGTTCAATTTAATTGCTCATAGATTAACCTATAGTGGTTCAGTAGTTATTGTCTAAAGGTGTAGATGTTTTCAATCATTACTTATTAATGTAAGCATTCCAATAACTAGGCCATTATGAAATTACGCTTCTTATGATTAGATAAATTTTTAAATGTAAATCTTTGCATAGATTTATGCAACAAACTACAAAAAAATCTTATGTAAAAAATTAGCGCGACATATGCGAAAACGGTTCACCGAAAGGTGTAATTTTGTTGATAATTTATTTAAAATCTATTTACAAAATTAGAAAGTTGTCTTGACCTAAGATAACAATATAGTTCAAACCTCCCGTATTTATAAAGTCCAGTCCAAATAAAATTATCGAATGGCATCTAATTCTTATAATTAATTTAGGAGATAAAGTTGTATAAATTTATTACTCGTGTTTGACTTTAAATACAAAGCAGCCTAGCTCATAACTTACGAAATTTAACAGCATAATGTAACAACAGATTACCATTCATCACCTGTAGAGTTAATTTTTAGTGCTTTTGAACCGCTTCCGTATAATAAAAGTAAAGCGAATGCCTAATTATGAAAATTATGGAAATTATATTAGCCAAATGGCACCTGCGTATGATTAAATGAAAGTTCTAACCCATAGTTGGATAAATTGATTTTAATAACACTTAAATTTTAAGCTGTCAGTTTGCACATTTGCGCACTCGACGGTTCAGAAGAATTCTTCTTTTAGAAAGCTTCATAGATATCATACCGTAACTTCCACATATTTAAAATATACTAGGGCACTGACTCAACGAAAATAGTTTTCCTAGAATCGTTTTAGACCCTTGAATATTAAGTGTAGTGCAAAATTATCTGTGATGGATTACTCCTACAAATGTAATAATAGTGTTAGCGTGCAGACCGTGCTTTTTTAATAGGTATAGTTTGAAAAAAGTGTTGTATCTGTCATAAAACACATTCTTTTACAAGCCATAACAAAGTAATTTAATCACAACAGTTAATTAAACTAGTAAAGAACTCTTTCTGGAATACGTAATGTTTATGCTTCGCTGGTGGAACCTATTAGAGGAAGGCGATCATTTATGCAGAAATAATTCTGCAGACGAACTGTTACAATTACTAATTATGTACAACACATATTTTATACAATTACTGCTTACCTACTATTAACCCGGTGAATGCAATTCATTAAGCATATAATTAAATTAAAATGAAAATTTACAGGTTAGAACGTAAGTGGGCTCTTAAAGTAGCTTTATTTGATATTAAATAACTATTTTACAAATGTACCGACTATATAATTTAAAACTATACTTAACATAAGTCTAGGTGTGATATTTATATCTAATAAATTATGTATAAGTACTAAACGAATCCAAAATGAAAAAACGTAAACATTTTATAAATTATCACACTCAGTATTTAATTTATATAATTATTATTTGCATTATTAATAACGACAAATAGAGCATGCAAAAATGCAATAATTTAATTTCCTACTTTACTGTTTGAATCAACTCCACTTCCACTGTTTATATTGGTGTTGATTTTGTTGAGAGTAATTGTGTATATCCTTCGGATATTCTGGATATTGTTGTATTCGAGTTCCTTGGATAATATCACTATTTGAATCCAAAGTATTAAAATCTAAACCTTCCTGGGAAGCACTTAAATGTATATTGTTCAACACCGGATGGATTTCAGGTTTTTCGATATTTTTCAATTGAAATTCTTGGCCATGTTGTTCAGGGTACGGGAGTGAAGTTTCATATTTCACTTGCCAATAACTCTTCATAAGATCTTCATTCTTCAGTTTAGGGTGGTACAATTTTAAATTGAGATTGTGCATCCTTTGTGCTTTGAGGTCTTCGAAGTCACCAACTGATGATAACTCATCTACATGTGGATAAGTAAATTTAAAGTTGTGGTCCACATTGTTGAAGTTGCTTATTAGGTTTACAGGATTTGTATGAAAATTTTTAAAACTGTCGTGCACTTTGATTCCATCGTTAAAGTTGTGATGTAACCAAGGGGGCCGCTTAAGGGAATAAGGTTTGGCTGGATTGAATGTGTGATGGAAATCTGTCCTTGTTTTCCTAAATGGAATATTCCTTTCTTCAAGATATGCCCTTCGTTTCATTAAGTTGTAATTAGATTTAGCCGCTGCATTCTTCAGAGCTAAAAATTTTTGATATTCACGTGCGTTAGCCATTTGTGCTCTTTTTATGTGCATTTTAAAATTTTCTATTCCCCGCCTTGCAACACTGTAAGAATTTTCTCTATGTGGTACCTCTATTGAAAATTTTGGAGAATCGTGAATATCATCCGCAGGTTTACTGTGCGAAGTTGGAGCATACAACGAAGCAGAAGAAGAATCAAAAATGTTCGTAGGATCGAATGATGGTTTTATATGGTACTCACTTGCTTCCGGGGGATAATTAACGTATTTAATTACAGGGTATGGCTGTGGAACTGGAACAGGTACACGCACGTATACTTTTACTGGTACTATTACTTTCTTCTCTAAAGTATATGGTTTAGGAACTTCCACCGGATAAGGTACTTTAACTTCTTTAATCTCTTCATTTTTCTTCATTTGGTATGGCACTTCCACTTTTTGTGTAACTACAGCTTCTTTAGGGGCTTTTGTTGGAAAAAACTTTGGCGTAGTTGCCTCTAACTTTGAGTCTAATATAAGGCCTTTCCAAGGTTGGGCATTCGCTAATATTTTAGATCCAAATATTTCTTTTCCGTTTTTATCATAATTTAATGATACAGAAGGAGATTTATACTCTTCTGAGGACCACTTTTCTGGACTAACCGATTTTCTATCCTCGGCAGTAACATTCGTTTTTACCATTTCCACATTGGTAACATTTATAGATGTTTTGTTTTGGCTATCGTTGGAGGGCCCCACAACCAGCCCTTCTGTGGTGAGGAAGTACAGCAACAAACAAGATAAAATCTGAAATGAATGTTTGCAGGATAATTGTTTTCGTAGGGAGGTGCAAAGGTGTAGGTTACTTAAAAGATTGTTTCAAAAATCTACTAACTCACCACTATTTTCATGTTGACACTAAAGCAACCTAAGATAAACTAACGTTACGGACATCGTCAATCCGATTTATATCACCTATTCTTATAACCTACTCGCCAGGTCATATGTGAAGAATCAAAACATTAAAGTTACGAAAGTGGAAACAAACGGCCAAAAAATTTGGGGTATATGCATATTTATGGACATAATAATTTTAAAACGGTACCTTAAGTGTAATTAAATTGCGCGTTTAAGAATGAGTTAATTAAAGATAGCCATACTTGTACAGTTATTTTTTTTTGTTGAATTGTTTGCTGCATGAATTCTAAGGATGTATTTCAGAGCATGTCGTGTAGGGATGGCCTTAAATAAATTTACCATTAATAATTTATTAATTTATTTATCCTATTAATGTCGGCTGCGTATATGTATTTAGGTATTGCAATTTAATAAGTGAATTGATAATTTAATTATTATTGTAAAACGTGATTCTCTTATTTCTTAACTTATGCACATGTTACTATTCACTTGTAGTCATTGTTGCCTATGTAGTTTTAGGCGGAAGCTGACCTAAATAACTAAATCGTTGGATTGAAGAAGAATACTGCATTTATACTTAAGAGAGCTATGAACTAGTGCTAGGTATCTGCAATCTTTTTCTAAACGATTTCACGACGAAATCTTGGTTGCCTAAACAGTACAATTTTCCTATTCCGTTTGTGGCGCATGTAATGTAATCGCGGTTTAAAAACAATTTCAAAACAGGAGACATTTCCTTTCCCACAAACAAAATCAAAATCATTATAATTCCAGCTTCAATGCATAAATGCAATAAAATTCAGGTATCGAGGCCAGTTCTGCAAACGCGAACCTTTCAATTCCTTTACAATGCTTATTCGCGTATAATATTCATAAATTGCGTAAAATTCATAACCATTTGCCGCAATTTGCGACAGGTCTTAGCGATTTAAAATATTTGTATCTATTTCCAACCATTCTTTATTATGATATAATAAAATAATGTGGGTACCATTCTTGGCTGTTTTGTTTTGTAATCAGAAAACGATCGGTTTCGTCGTTATTTTGGCATCCTCAGGCCTACGCGAGCTTTACATTGTGGATTAAATTATTTTATAGGAAATGAACCGTTTTCTATGCCAGAATGAAGTTAAATTTGTCGCTTGTTAATGATTATATTTGTCAAAAATATATTATTTTTTAATAATAAAGATGCCGTTTCCTTGTTAAAATATATTTTTAGGCAACCGGTTTCAACCCTCCCGGGTCATCTTCAGGCGCAGTACGTCAAGAGGATGTTGTCAAATTTAAAAAAAACAGCTTGAGGTGTCACCAACCCACCATACTTTTCTTTTGAAAAGTATGGTGGGTTGGTGACACCTCATGCTGTTTTTTTAAATTTGACAACATCCTCTTGACGTGCTGCGCCTGAAGATGACACGGGAGGGTTGAAACCGGTTGCCTAAAAATATATTTTAACAAGGAAACGACATCTTTATTATTAACTTACCTCACCTTGTTGGGACTTTCACGACTAATATTATTTTTGTTATTGTTTATATTTTATATTTTTTATTGATGCGATAACTTACATGCAGGCAATTAACTTCTAGAATTACAATTTTTCATTACATTGTGGATTAAATTATTTTATAGGAAATGAACCGTTTTCTATGCCAGAATGAAGTTAAATTTGTCGCTTGTTAATGATTATATTTGTCAAAAATATATTATTTTTGTTATTGTTTATATTTTATATTTTTTATTGATGCGATAACTTACATGCAGGCAATTAACTTCTAGAATTACAATTTTTCATGTGCTGTTATTGGTATAATAATAAAGGACATAATGTAAAATTCTATACTTATAAACATAAATTTTATGAGGCTAAAGAAAACTTTTATTGATTTTATCTATATTAATAAATTCCAAATCCCACTGACTGACTGACTCACTGACTGACACACCCAGTGCGACGACTAGAATTATATTTCGGCGAGCATACTTACTTTTATTTCTTGCGGAACATTTTCGATATTTGTAGTCCAAAATACTTGCTCTATGACAGAATAGTAGAATCAGTATTTATACCGTAATTAAATAAAAAATGACCTTATTTGGGTTAATTTCATCGTAGATAATTTTAATTTTAAGAATTTGGTTCTTTGGGATTATGGTCATCAAAATTAAAATTTCTTCAAACGAAAATGGTTTTCATTTTTATTATTTTCGCATTCAAAACGTATGTTTCTTAGCCAGGTTTGCCCCTTCTTCAGCGTTATACATTTAAATACCTAAACTATCATCAAGCTAGATGAAACAAAACTAAATTCTGAAATTACATACTAACTAAAATTTAGATTAAACTTTCTATGTTATCGAACTACATTCTGCACGTGATTAATTATTTTAACAAATTTTTTTAAATAATTAATCACGTGCAGAATGTAGTTCGATAACATGGAAAGTTTAATCTTAATTTTAGTTAGTATGTAATTTCAGAATTTAGTTTTGTTTCATCTAGCTTGATGATAGTTTAGGTGTTTAAATGTATAACGCTGAAGAAGGGGCAAACCTGGCTCCAAAACGTACGTTTTGAATGCGAAAATAATAAAAATGAAAACCATTTTCGTTTGAAGAAATTTTAATTTTGATGACTATAATCCCAAAGAACCAAATTTTTAAAATTCTAATAAAATGGTCAAGAAGAAAACAAATATGATAATTTTAATTCCCTTTAGTTGTTATTAGTCTTAACACCATATCTATAATCCTTTCGCATACTTCTTCAGGTCCATCTTTGGCCAGTACTTATTAAGGGCAATTTGATTAATTGGACACTCAATAAATACTCTGCAAGCAGTTCTGTTAGGTAACCATCAATAACTATAACTATGTATAATAAAAGAGTAAGTTTTATTTGTTTTATAAGGATTTTGGTTGTAGGTTTATTATTACGTATGATAGCATCCGTGTATCTTTGTGGATATTCATATTATCAAATTTATGAGTGTCTTTCGTATTGTTAATAGAGCATTTTAGTTATAGTTCAAAATTTTGGGTAAAGTTCGAATTAGAACTCTAGATAGTTCACTGGAGTGTTGCGAAGAGAGGCTATTGTTCTGATAGGGGGGTTATTTTGTATTGCATTGACATTGCATTGCATTTCTTTTTTAAATGTGTAAGTTTTCTGTAGATATGTGTTTATCAAAAATTGATAAATCTGCATCTTTATCACATTTAGCAACGATTAAAATGCTACATTAAATTTTATCTTGTATTCGTATTTATATGATTTATTATTATCATTCCGATTTAATAGAAAATTAGTACTTTCTGTTTTTAAAGTTCCTTTGTTTTCGGTATGGACATTCTATTCTATGTCTAGGTTACTGAATACATTTTGTTAGTTATTATTTGAAGGGATAGAATTTTTGTAATAGTCATTATTAGGTTTTTATTAAACACGCATACTTCTCTAAAATAAATCTATTTACACTCAAAATAGACTCTAACTACAAACTCTAAAAAACAACAAAAAGGTCAACAACAGCACATTACAATTCTATGTTCACTAATAGAACCATTTAAAACAACGTTTCTACCAATTGGGTCCTTCTTTCCACGTGATTGGTGATGCGTCGGAATGTTCGTGAAGTGCTTCAGGTTGTCCATACTCTTCATGTTCGGGAACATGTAGAGGAACTTCCACAGGGATCGGTACTGGTACTTTCTTTATAACTGTTACTGGAACATGCTTAATAACTTCAACAGGAACAGGTTTCTCAACTTTAATATGTACCGGATATGGAACAATCTTTTCTACTCTTATCGGTATTTTCTTTTCTACTGGGAATGGTTGTGGTACTGGAACTTTCACTGGATAAGGGATTCTCTTAATAACTGGTACAGGGACAGGTTTTTCTACATATACTTTTACAGGATAAGGCTTTGGTATTGGGATGGGAATAGGTATTTTTTTCTCAATGTGGACAGGTACTGGTTTTACTACTTTTACAGGTACGGGTCGGTCCACGAGTACTTTAACTGGATAAGGTACTAACTTTTCTACAGGATATGGTTTAATAACATGCACGGGAACCCTCACAGGCACTGGTACTCTCTTCTCGATTGGTACTGGGTGTGGCACCTTGACTGGTACTGGTATATGCACCTTCTTCTCCAAAGGATAGGGTTGAGGTTCATACACTTTCACCGGATACGGTTGGTCCACAGGAACATGGACAGGTACCTTAACTATCTTTTCTACTGGATAAGGTTTCGGTACGGCTTCTGGTACTTTCACTTCGACTTTGTAAGGAACTTGTACTTCTTTTTCTACAGGGTACGGGTGCGGAACATGGACTGTAACAGGAACATGTACTTCTTTTTCTACAGGCACTGGAACTTCCTTTTCCACTGGATAGGGTACTTCTACATTTTTGTATAATGTAACAATTTTTTGTTCTTTATAGTTTTCTTCTATGGGTTTCCAATCATGTGATTCTTGAAATGAATGCAGCGGTTGCCCGTAGCTATATCCTATATCTCCAGCTGTACTGTAGTCTGACAAACCACGCTTATTCTTCCCTGTAGCGCCCCCATTAATTGTAGAAACCATTAATGCATAACTGGCCAGGGAAAGAAATTCCCGCTGAAAATTAAATTCGTATCAATATAATCCTAGCCAGTATATACAAACATCAGATCGTTTAAGAAATAGTCCACAATCAGACAATGTAAAATTTCACTTTTTAACCTACACAACAATTTCACTTACAATGGTCAACATGTTGCTCCACATGAACAAAAGATTCACACAGAATGAACGGTCGGTTTTGATTGACATGACTTTTATATAAGAACGTTTCCCTCTTTCCGCATAAGCATCAATATATTAACATAACAACGGAATCCTGTCTATAAAATGTACTTTTGGCAAACCACCATTTAATTAGTCAATTAAGATTCCCCTGACTACCGAGAACTCACTTTTACTACGTTTGACGAAAAAAGTAGAATATTTCGTTTCGCCACTTCGCTCATAATCCGTAAAGGAAAAACTTTAAGATTTCTTGTCTTCATTGGCAAGCGCAACCATTATTTATTTATCATTTGTGCACATAAACACATTAATTTCACAAAGGTTATTTATTTTCAGCGGATGTTACAATCCGTGTAATTTATAAGCTCTTTTTGTCCAACTCATTCGATACAGAAGAGCCGCATGGAATTTTGTAATAATTAATGACAATATTATCTTATTATACACTAATAAATTTTAGAGTTAGATAATTATTACGAAATTTATGTCCATGTTTATTGGGTGTTTTGCATCTTTTCCATAATTTAAATGTCTTTTTGGGTCACACTTCCGCTTTAAGCAGTTGCATTTTAGTCCTATATTTATTTGTATGCTTGTCTCGATATATCCGATATAAAAGTTATATTTTATATAATGTACGTCCGCAAAACGAGTTTCCTTGTTAAATAAGACACACCTGCTAGTTTTATACCTTTCTAGTGAGTATAAAAGTCAGGACTGTAGTTTTTATCTTTCAGTCGCTCTGAACTATCACCAAATTTAAATTAGATATTTCTTTCTGGTATTAGTTAATCAAAAGGACAGCAGATTATTAACGGAAATGTTTATTTCAAGACAGAATAGAACATGCAATAAATACAAAAAAAATATATCAATAATAACAATAAAAAACAATTACATTAAAAAATATAATACTATAGTGAATTAGTTACAGTATTTGTTTACCACTTTTCTTCGTCCTTCCATTCAATTTCTTCGTGTTTGTGCTCGTACTCGTGCTCATGCTCATGCTCGTGCTCGTGCTTTTCTTCATGTACTGGTACGTAGATTGGTACCTTCACTGGGTGTGGGACTTTCTTGATTACCGTGTATGGGACATGTTTGATGACCTCATATGGGACTGGTTTTTCTACTTTGATGTGGACTGGGTAAGGGACTTCTTTGTAGACCGGGACTTTGATTTCTTTCTCCACTGGATAAGGGTGAGGTACTGGTACTTTAACTGGATAAGGTACTTCTTTTTCTACCTTCACTGGAACTGGCTTATCGACGTAGACCTTAACAGGGTAAGGCTTCTCTACTGGATATGGTACCGGTACTTTCTTCTCAACTTTTACCGGGTAGGGTTTGATCACTTCGTAGGGTACTGGATGATCGACATGTACTTTAACTGGATAATGTACAATTTTCTCTACTGGGTACGGTTTGGGTACCTTGATTTCCACTTTAAAAGGCACAGGAACCTTTTTTTCGACGGGTACAGGCACTGGGACCTTAACCTCATATGGAACTTTAATCTTCTTTTCTACGGGATAAGGTTGGGGTACGTGTTTGTAAACAGGGTAAGGTTTATCGACGTGCACATGAACTGGCACCTTAACTTCTTTTTCTACTGGGTAGGGTTTGTGAATAGGGACATGTATCTTCACTGGAACTTTGTAAGGGACAAATACTTTTTTCTCAACTGGGTACGGGTGTGGGACTTTAATTTCTACTTTATAAGGTATCTTCTTTTCGACAGGCACTGGAATTTCCTTTGTTACAGGATAGGGTACCTCAATTTTCTTGATGACAGTAACGATTTTTTCGTGTTTATGGTGTCCATGATCAGATTCTCCTAACGAGTGCGACTCAATTCCTTTCCATGGCGAGGAAAAACCTCCATGGTGCTCCTCGAGCTTAAGATCTCCGAAATCAAAATCGTGCTTCTCCTCGAATCCCCCAAAGTCGTGATGTTCACCTCCACCACCGAAGCTGTGCCCAAAATCATGGTGCTCAAATAAAGACCTCTTACTGTGAGGATTGTCTTTCTTCTCTGCGGTTGCCAAGAGAACAAGAGTTCCTAAGAACAGTAGAATCTCCTGGAACGAATGAGAGAAAATCGGTAAAACATATGCTAATATCCGTTTCAAGAAATTTATTATTGCAAATGAACTAATAATTTTATGAATTGGAAAGTGTAAGAAAATATTTCTTCTAGTTATTACGCATGGAATTGATGTGGTACAATATTTGCATAATGTATGTGAATTTAAAATATGTTGTGCACGTAAATAAGAACATGTAAATAATTCCTGTTAGTACGTATTCCAGCGGTAGATTTCACTTAGCAATTGCTATAAAACAAATACAGACTAAATTGCTCTAAAGCTTTTGATTTAAGACTTTGCATAGGTAGAATCTTGCAGATAAGTGCATTTTCTGGAAAATATTAATTCATGAATTAAAATGAAAAACAAAATAAAAACGGGTGTAGTATTAAAGAGGATTGATGAAATCTAGAGAATCTAAAAGTGGTTATTGGAACTTTGATATATTGCAGCAAAAATATATCTTTTTTGTATCAATCACAATACATCCAGGATTAGAAGGAACAGAATTCCAATTATTCGGATGGATCACATTTGAAACTTTTTCACATATTTTGCAAATTAACAGTCCATTTGTTTGCACTAGATTTATTTTTATATCCAATAAATATGTTGGGTATCCGTATAAGGGTTGATGCACTACCAAGCACTATTTCATTATTCCTAAAACTTATCTTAGCAAATATATTAACACTTTCGTATATAAATAATTGG
Organism: Quadriops clusia; assembly: GCA_033557875.1. Classification (NCBI taxonomy): domain Eukaryota; kingdom Metazoa; phylum Arthropoda; class Insecta; order Coleoptera; family Hydrophilidae; genus Quadriops; species Quadriops clusia. The sequence continues at coordinate 2,639 of JAWQRP010001043.1, read as the reverse complement.
ATTTTTATCTTAGCACAAAAATAAACACAAATTTGTATCAACTTACTATGGCCCTCATCGCAGCTTGCATAGACCACAGCAATCACTGATTATGGACAGCCCGAGTCCGACCAGAATATATAGATAAACTTTCCCTCGGTCCCTACTACCCACACGATACAATGCATGTTCCCGTGTGTAATAATTAATTAGGCAAAACAACAAAACTTTACGGAAATGCAAAACGGACTTTTTCATAAAGAGCTCGCGCATAAAAGTCGTCTTGAGTTGAACGGCTTGCAAATAGCTTATTAATTTTTAATTACGGCAATATTGTCAACTGGTGTCTGCAAAAAGTAGGAAAGCATAATGTGCCAAGCCACACGCTTTACTTAGATGTGTAACCAAGTTTTACTTTCAATTACAATTTTCTATTTCTTATCGCCTTGTCAGACGCGTTTTGTCTATCAAGAACATGTCGCTTGAATTACAGTTTGATGGGTTTGTACTGCATATTTAAATTCCTATCTTGGGAAAATATGTAAAGCGTAGAGCATTAAAACTGCAAACATTGAAATAGGTTTATGACGCTTATTCTGAAATATCTGTAATTCTAATACATTTGTTGCAACAAATTTTTATTTTTGTGTTAAAGATTTAAGTTCATTTTACGAAGCTTTAATGCTTAAGAATATAAACATCTTACTTTGTAGAACTGTGATAAAAAGAAAATCTTTTACAAGGAAATCACGTAATTCGGAATACTTAATCTCGTTCAATAGAGAAATTTATTTAAAACCTATATGGAAGCAGTACTCCTATTTCTGCAGAAAAAGAAGCCATATACACATCTAACGGGTCAGGAAAACCATAACTCCTTTTTTAAACAGTACTTCCTGCATAATCGATACACTTACGAGAAGAAGAAAAAAGAAATGATTCCGTTCTGCCTTAAATTGTCCCGAGCCTGCTGTTATACAACGAATTACGGATCGTCTTAATACAATTAAATTTTGCGATGCAATCGAAACATAAAGGCGAGGATCCTGCCGTAATCGTTTCAAGGAGGCGTGAGTTCAAACAATGATCCGTCATTAATTACATTTGTGTTCAAACATTTGCTACAACTTTTCGTCATAATTGTAAATTTGAGTTTAGGCTAAAACTCGCATTGTTTACGTACTTCATGTTATTAATACAAATACGCGTCCAAAATGATACTTATTTCGTAACCTCTAATTATAGGTTGACAAATTTAGTTATTTTATAATACCGTTAAAAATGAGGCAAGCACCAAGCATTTTTTTGCACCAGGAGTGAAAGTCGCGAAAAATCACATCTAATTTCAATCAATACGCAGCAATGTATCCTCGCATAAACCCCCAACCTACCCAACTATCATTAATTTACTGCATCTATTACTGTAGGTATACTTATAGCTGTTCAAAATGTTCAATGTAATTGATAAAAATTTTTTTGATTTGACCACCCTGAAGGATTCGTATACCCAACCGTACCTGGGGGTGCTCCATTGAGCATGTGTTCCTTAAAATGGACTCTGGGAAATATTAAGGCCGGGGGTATATGATTACCTGTAAATTTAACATGTTAACAATTAGATAAATGAACACACAATATACAAACCTATAGCATTTATTGCGGCAATCATGGTTATATTAACACCTCGTTCTCCTGATGTTAGGTTCCCTATTTGCTTTTGCCCCTTTTGGGCTACAATCTTTGATTTTATGTGTACGGTGGAATTTCCAGTTTCATCCAAATTATAAATATTTTCGGGAGGAAAACCAAACCTTTCATAACAAGACTTCAAATTGTTATAATATTCTTGAACGGTAGTTTTATTGAAGCTAGTTGATCTGGACAAGCTTGTAGCCTCTGGTTTTCTAATAGACAAATATTGATGCCTTGTTAGAAAACATCTGACCCATTCTTGACCTGCCTTCTTATCTACATCCCATTTTATGGGTATCTTCCTTTTGTTTTGAAGGGCAAATTCATAGGCTAATTTGCATAAATCACTTTTTGTTAACCGTAGTGTAGTTTGGCAGCCTTTATTAAATATTGCAAAAGAAGAACTTCTTCTTGCTCATTAAAAATCTGCTTTGACTTTATATTTGCCTGGTATAAAAACGTTGCATTATTAGAATTTTTATGATTTCTTAAATGACGAAGTAAGGTAGTTTTTGATACACCATTGGTTTTGGCCGCTTGACGTAGTGTATGCTTGTGTTCCATAACATCATTAATTACATTGGATAATTGTGTTATATCTACTGCTGCTCTTTTTTTTACCGGCTTTACGCCTTGGCATTGTAGTTGCAATTGTTTTAAATAAAAAGTATGTATTACTACCATTTTATACAGATGATATTTTAATAATTGTACCTTGGACCGGTCCAAGGAACAATTTCATGAACGGTCCAAGGTACAATTTATACACATTTAAACAATATATATAAATATAATATATATTCTTGGGTTTTTAGTCCTTATATTATTAAATTATATGTACTTTTCCGACGCGTTTCGCGGTTTGACCGCTTCATCAGGGGAAATATTTTATTTGTTTAACAAATGAAAAATAAAATATTACTATAAATGAAATGACAACAAAAAATTTAATCAAAGTGTGAGTATGT
>JAWQRP010001042.1:0-21636 GCA_033557875.1 Quadriops clusia | reverse complement strand
TGTTACATGGCAACTATTAAATTTGTCAGAGCCCTATCGAGGCCCTCAAGAGATAATTCGGAAGTAAGGGGCCCCATTCACTATCAGTTTAACTGCCTCCAACGACGGACTGAAGGCGAATATCTCAGATGACCACATACTATCCTTCAGGCCGACTGAAGTGTGTGTGGCCGATTCCTCTATCCGGACAGGCTAATATCTGCAGTTAAACTGATAGTCAATGGGGCGCCTAAGAATAGCCAAATTTCCTACCTTTGAAATGTCCGCAAGCAGGTAAAACTTTGATTGTGCCGGGTATCGCCGTTCAAGAAATGGTTTTCTTAAAATTATGCGTCTTATATGATCCACAATTACCCCAACTCTTCATAACCTCATTTTAACTCGGACACTTCAGTTTTGATAGCTATCAGTGCATTAAAACGTCAGATTGACGGATACTCAAATAATTGACAATTATGTCTTCTTCTTATTTTTTAATTTAATTTAATAACTGAACTGGGAACAATGATGGGAAGGAAATAAAGTAAAATAAAGTTAAACTAAACAAAATAAATTAGAATTAAATTAAAATAAAATAGGAATTGGACACTTAAATGAAACTAGAACAGTAACGATAACTGAACTGGGAACGATGATGGGAAGGAAATAAAGTAAAATAAAGTTAAACTAAACAAAATAAATTAGAATTAAATTAAAATAAAATACTAATTGGGCACTTAAATGAAACTAGAACAGTAACGATAACTGAACTGGGAACGATGACGGGAAGGAAAATAAAGTAAAATAAAGTTAAACTAAATAAAATAAATTAGAATTAAATTAAAATAAAATAGGAATTGGGCACTTGAATTTGAACTAGAACAGGAACGATAACTGAACTGGGAACGATGAGGGGAAGGAAATAAAGTAAAATAAAGTTAAAGTAAATAAATTAAATTAGAATTAAATAGGAATTGGGCACTTGAATTGAAACTAGAACATCAACGATAACTGAACTGGGAACGATGACGGGAAGGAAAGTAAAGTAAAATAAAGTTAAACTAAATAAAATAAATTAGAATTAAATTGACATAAAATAGGGGGTGGGTTTATACTAGAACGGGAACGGGGAGTGAAACGGAAACGAGGACGGGAAGGAAACTAAAGTAAAATTAAACTAAATAAAATAAATTAGAATTAAATAAGGAAAGGGTACGGTATAGTACGGGAAATTAGTTTGGGAAAGAGGATTGAACCGGAAACGAGAACGGAAAGGGAATTGAAATGAAATATCTTGAAATAAAGAGAAGTAAAATTTTAAAAAAGTAAAAATAAAATTAAATTAAAATACAGGAATAGTACGGGACGGGACGAGACAGGACGAAAAGAGAAAGGGATAAAGAAATAGAAAAGACGAGGAAAATAAAATATGTAATCTAAAAAAAAAAAAAAATATATTCTTCTCATTCAAACAATGTCTTGGCCTCTCTTTCCACTTCCATCATGTACACTACACTCTTGCCCCTTTGAAAAGAAACATGCCCTCAAAGTGTCGTTCGAAGAACGACGGGTCTGCTAGTAAAGACATATATGGGGTAATCACAGTTGCTGATTTCAGAAAACAAATTCATTTTGTTCTAACCTAACCTACCACACACACTTGCTAAACTTTCGAATTCATGTAAAATAAGAACTTATATATACAAATGCTTCGCTTTACATGAATTTGAAAGTTTAGCAGGGAGTGGGGTAGGTTAGGTTAGGTTAAATTACAGTGTAGAGCAAAATTAATGTGATTTTTGAAATCAGTGACTGTGATTACTCCATATATGCCCTTATTTTACATGAATTCAAGAGTTTAGCAACGGTTTAGACATACTCCAGTAATACCGTACACTACTTCACATTTACACACGCCTATGTATGTATTGAGGTGGATTGGTTTTATGAATTAATTATAAAAATCTTCAATAAGATTCAAAGTTTTTATGCATCTCTGCAGACTACCTACATGTGCAAAGCAGACCTATGGAATCGGCAACTTCTGTCTGGGACTAAAAATTCTCGGAACTAGTGCATGAGTGCAGCAAGCGAAGTTGAGTTGTGACCCACCGAGTGTCACAAGGAAACCACCCATGAAATCGAACCACTTGCGCCCTCAACGTGAGGATAGTCAAGAGTCGGTTGTTAATTACGCTAATACTAAGTATCTAACTATTGTACCTTTGTACAATAGCTATTTCAGTGTTGAGCAATATTTAGTGTTATTTACACTAACTGCCGGCATTATAAACGCCAGTTAAAGTTATCTCGTGCCGATCATGCCAAAATGCAAGGCGATTTCGAGATGTGCCTGACTCGACACGGGATAACTTTAACTGGCGTTTATAATACCGGCCGTAAATGTATTAAACTAACTTCCGCCAATTTGAAGTGTTTATTTTGTCCCGTTTCCCTCAGTTGTCAGAGTCAAACTAAAGAAATTTGATAAATAAATATGTATTTGATTGAAAGAACAAAGTTACTTCACCCGCAACGATTCTGTTACAGTATATTCATTAGTTTGATTTTTTTTTAGTTAGAAACACAAGTAGCTGTACATAATTTAACTGCACGTAATCGTTAAATTCAATTACAATTTCAAATTTTAACAAAACAATTTAGACAAAATAAAAAATTCTGACGTTCGCTTCCAGGAGTGCACATGTATCTTGCTAGTTTGGGCAAGTGAATAAATTGATCAAACACAAGGTTTTTTCTAACAGCAGGATCTATACCGTTCACTGTACGATACAGAGCTGATCAAACATTTAGAAATTACCATATAGATGTATATTTTACTGATTTTACTAGTGGGTCGACCCTGTATCTTACATATAACTATCAATTTGTACTGTTGAAAAGAACATAACTAACTAGTTTCACTTACTGAATCTATCAGTCCTTTAAACAATTGATTTTCAAAATTTTGTGGTAACTCTACTTCTTTTTTCACGTAAATAAATTTTCTTTCTGGACGTTTCGGCACCTTTATTTTTTCACTCATAATAGATGTACCGATTTATACCAGGTGAAATCGAAATTTTTGACTCATCATCTGGTGTGAATCGGTACATCTGTTATAAGTAAAATGTGGAGACAAATCTCTATTACCCTCTTTTAATGTGGTGGGTTCAACATACAATGCAATTAATATATAAATAATATAATAAATTTTTACGCTACTTCTGTTTTCCTGCACATTTCTCTAAATACAGCTTCTTCCAACTGTTTCCCTCTTTCGATTGCCTCCGTGAATCGCAGCTTATATGCATCTAATGTAGTCTCTGGGCAAGGTTAAAGGTAGGTTCACAATCTAATGTACCTGGTGTACAGCTCAGGTACATTACATTGTGAACCTACCTTTAATCTTGCCCAGAGGGTAAATGTGCTCTCGGAATACCAAGCTTAGAGTGCCATCTCATTTCTGACACCGACTGACTTCGATTATTTTTGAGGCAGTTAGACAGCCATACCTCATTTCGTACCATTTTTTTTTACTTTCTCTGGTTCTAGGTTTCTCTTTCCACAGCGTTCATCTCAACAACACTGCAATACTCAATAAATTCTGCTGCATCATTTGCATCCCCATCATTAAAAATATAATTTGCAGCAAACTGGTGTATATTTAAACTTTTTCTCATCACAATGGAATGAGCAAGAGTAGACTCGGTAGGTACTGAATTTAAAATCAAACGGTACGACAGATGGCATTACATATTTTGGCAAAGTGTTTATTGCAATTTTCATGTTGGTCGTTGATAACGCTGCCTTTTTCCAGTAACACTGGACTTTGGTAACAGCTGGCTCTTCATTTTTTCTTAATAGCCAGAAAACTAAGGCCAGGGCATGTTTGACCCCCTTGCTGATGTTGCACAATCATGGCATTGAGCAGATTCAATTTTCTCTTCTGTCTCAATTATTTTTACAGTTACAGTATAACCAGATTTTTTTCATTTGTGTTCGGAAGTTATCCATGCCTTTACTATGCAGATTTCACCTTCCCTCTTTACTTGTACAAAACCCACGGCTTGATCTGTGTAACTGGCTCTTCTGGCCCTAAACAAGTACATATATGAATGTATAACTAAACTTCCTCAATAGCTCTGCTCACAGAGTCGATCCAACCAGTGAACATGGGATTAAAATAACGGTTCCATGAGATTACTCGACGGTTAAAAAGTCAGCGGACTGTCGATGATCGACTCTATGAGCAGAGTTAATAGCTCTGTTCGTAGAGCGAATTACTGATAGTCCACTGAGCAAATGTGCAGAATAGGTCACCAAAAATGACCATACATTTGCACGTTTTCGCTTATTATGGAACTCAGTGGTGTTGACAATTATATTTATGTAATTTCCTAATGTATGCTAAATTAATTTAAATCAGTGACTGTTTAAACTGCAATTATTTTTGTGTCTTGCCATCAATGTGAGAAAACTATTAAGTGCACATTCTTAGGTTATGTGTGCATTACTGATATAGATATTAATTAAAGTGGGAAATTTTGAATTTTTCTCATATTTCGTATGTAATTTATATGTTTTTAATAAAAATTTAAGTTTAAAAACATAATTTATTCCCGTAAATCAAGTCCTTAATGAGTTAAGAGAAGTATTTCTAATAAATTTTATAATGGTTATATTGGGATACCAATGGTAACCAGTAAACTCGGATTACAATGACGGTCCTACGATGTTACTCGAGGGTTCAAATGTTAGCGGACTATCGGTGATTCGCTCTACGAGAAGAGCTATTATTTTATGCAATACATTTTTACTTTCTCGCAGAGAGAGTATAGTGATCATGCGAAAAAAAAATTTTAAGATTTTCATGATTCTCGGCGTTTTGAGTGATTTTGAGTCGATTTGGCCCTTTTTTGCTTTTTTGTCTGTCTGTGTGTGTGTGTGTGTAAACACGATAACTCAAAAACGACTTGAGCTATACCGATGAAATTTGGCTATGTAGTCATTTGAGCTAAAAAGTAAACTCGTATCAACTTTTGGGTTAATTCGGATAACCGGAAATGGCAGTTTACCTGAAACGGAAGTGAAACTCTTTCAAGTAAAGTGCCCTTTTGCTTCAAGGTATTTATTTCAAATTGTGTACCAGGTTTAGAAATATCGAAAAACTGCCAGATATCCAATTTTAACTTAATTCCTCAACCGGAAGTGGTAGTTTACCTGAAACGGAAGTGAAACTCTTTCAAATAAAGTGCCCTTTTACTTGAAGGTATTTGTTTCAAACTTTGTACCAGCTTCAAAAATAACAAAAAACTCATAGATATCAAATATTAGCTTAATCCCTCAACCGGAAATGGTAGTTTACCTGAAACGGAAGTGAAACTCTTTCAAGTAAAGTGCCTTTTTTATTTCAAATATTTGTTCCAAATTTTGTACTAGCTCTGGAAATATCGAAAAACTCACAGATATCAAATTTTAGCACAATTACCCAACCGGAAGTAATGTTTTCAATCTATGTTTTTTAAATATGCATGTGTATATAATATCAAAATTATTCAAAAATCACTCTGAATCCTAATGTGAATCTGTTTTATCTTGTCTAATACAACTTAGAAATATGCGAGAAAGTCAAGTGGAGACCACTCCATATTTTTATATTAAAAGTACACTTTTAGATCCCCACGCACTAGCGGACAGCCGTTAGGCCGCTAGATGCTGCCTTCCATTCGACCTGTACAAATTTTGTTGTGGCTGGTGCGGTGTGTCAGAGGTCGCATATGAGAATCAAAAGGCAACAGACCGCCCAGCTAAACCCCCTAGGCGGCTGGCCGCTAGTGCGCAGGGCTCTTATTCAACACATTTGTACTAACCTCACATTTTTTGCACCACGTGTTTCGACGCTCCGTAGATAACACATATTTTTTGCATAAAAACAATCGATCATATCCCAATCGACTATTGGTAGATTATTGGAATTTGCTTCTTGAAATCCCGCCTACATTATAATAATAATACACTTAGAAGAGACACAACGCGATAAATAGTTGTTAATATTCAATGACTTAATATCATTGCACTTGACGTGCAGGGCTACCAACCAACGGTGTCCGTTATCTTTTAAATATCAGACATTTTAATATATCTATCTTCTCGAGTTATTTGTACCTATCTCTCTTGGTAGAGTAAATTCATATATTATTACTGTCTTTTTCTATGATTCCACAGTTGCAAGTTGCTCCCCGTAAAAAACGGAGTCATCAGTTAAATAAAATAACTAATTATAAATAAACCATGGCATCTTGGGGGCTGCAATTTCGTATAGGAGCATAATCTTTATACATCTTCGTTATAGTAATAACAAATTTCGTATATCTCTTGCATGAAAAGACCCCATTAAACGCACGTCTGGCATTTGTTTAAACTTGTCTGCTACATACTGGATGCAAAATGACAATTCAGCCGCCGAAACTTCTAATCGATTTTCACTTTTTAAGAAACTGTTGAGTAAATAGGAAGAAAAGTGGGTAGTTATTACTAAACTAGAGGTTGTGTTTCTTCGATTTTCGCACGAAAGTTAATTCAAGATCCAACAATTAAGAAATTATGTACGAGAAAATTTGGTACTAATTGGAACCGCGGAAAGGGTTGCTAGTCGGTTAAGTTGAAATGAGGTTACCAATAGGGAAAATTTAATAACAAACCACCACTGTTTTGATTACTCATTGCACAAAAATAACAAAAAGCAAGTGATTTTTATTGGAATTATCCCACTAACAAAAATTGTTTTGGATAAATAGAATGACACTCATATCTACAGATACACGCACACATATATTTGTCTGTAGGTATCTGTAACTATCCCCAAAAGCGATAACACACAAAGGGAAGCTTCGCAATAAAGTGTAGAGCAAAGAGACATATCGAGCATTATTATTGATACCCTAATTTGATGTTATCCCAACAAAACCCGAAATTTTGCATTAAATCATTATCGAACTTTCAAGAAAAAGTAAATTGAAACGAAAATGCATATTCCGCCTACCTTCAACTGCTTCAAGACAATAATGCTAATAAGCCGGTTTCAATAACTCTCGACGGCACAAACACGAACTTTCCTCACATTTTCATCAAATTTAGGAAGAGCTAAAACGACACCACTTGAATTGTCAAACTGAAGCGCGCGACTCTCAATTGTTTACGCTAAATAACCGTTAAATCTTTTGCAAATTGCGGGTCTAGAAAGCCAGTTGGGACTAAAATGGGCTGTTATTCCGAAAGTAGAGTCTCTATTTGTAACGGTTTTGCCCCGAAAGAGTTACGAGAGTGAAAAGTTAAAGATTTATGCACAGTTGAATTTTCTTATCGGAAAGTGTAATGTTTCCCTATTTATGCGATGCAAAGCTGCCCATTTTAAATGCTATTGCCCGAAATTCGAAGAAGACTTGACACGGTTTTCAAGAAAACAATTCGATTCATGTAATGTTATTTATATACTTTTTTTTAACCAGTCGTGCAATAAAATATTTTGTCAAACACGGATTTTCAATTATTCCTATTTAATAGAAAGATAATACCTATTATTTCATCACAAATGAAAATTAATGTGTGATAAAATCTCTTATTTTTCCAGCGTAACCCCATTATAGACTGTTTCCACATCTACTCTGATCAGATCACAAAGTGGTTCACAACAATGATACCGTAACAAGTGCTCCAGATAATGAACAACAGTTAGTTACTAAATGGTATTCATTTGGGGAATTAAAAAGAAAGTGTTATTATTTCCGAAAATATAGGCTCATCATAGCTATATTCATAGTGTTATGGTGACGGAAAAGAAGGAGCTCATCAATATCTATGATGTGACAGCATCTGACGAGAATTTCATGGAAGCTCTTAAATTCAAAAGTGTGAATGAAGACCAATTCTTGAAGAGCGTCAATCATCTGATTAATGCAATGAATAATCAAGAACAATAGATATTACATTTTATTTTTTTAAATAATAATCATACTACAAAATATACAATAAAAGTATTAATATATGTAAGTAAGTACATAGAGTGAAAGGTTGAACTGCAAAAGTACGACGGAAACTTCATTTAAGAAAACCAAATTGAACAGGAAGATAGATCCATCCAAATTAATCCTTAACTATACATCTAGTACCAATAGTGTACAAACCTACAAAATGGAAATAACAAAAATTAAGTGCATTAGTAAAATTTTATTTGCAATTTTTTGGCGAGTTTAGTCAATCTTAGAAGTGGTGTACGAGTTGCTGCATCCTGGGAGGAAGTTCCCTCCAAACTAGTTCCGGGACATCGTCGTTACATCTGTACACCAAATCCGACCAAATGATCATTTCTTGTGAGAAGCAGAACACTCCCAAGCGGCCTCCAAGGATAGTGCTGTCGAAAATATTGCCTGAATCGGAGACCATTGCGCCTTCTTGCTCGAAGATCCTCAAACGAATCAAACCAATCTTTGGCCTGTGCAGCAACCTCCATCTGTACGATGTCCTTTCTTTCCACCCTTGATTCTTTGGATCCTTCCAAAGAAGCTTCACCTGGTTCTCAGTGTCTCCTGTGTGCCATAAAGAGTTCCTCAACAACTGTCCAGGGCCTGTGTTGGAGTTGACTAACTTAAGTTGGATACCCGGTTCTGCAACTGCCCTGAATGGAGTCGATTGCCAGTAAGTCTGGGTATTCTTCTTCCACATAACCGTGTAAAACCGTTTATTGTCTTGGTAGCCGAAGATGAACCCAACGTAGTCGTCATCGATGTCAGAGTCCACGAAGAAAGTGCCCTCGAAATCAACTCCTCCAAAGCGATCGAAACCAACGGCTAAGCCTGGATCGCTGTTTTGAGTCTGCACCAGTTCTGCTCCATTGTTGTAGACGAACCATTTGGGGTCTATTTGGGAATCGCCTTCGGGGTCCAAGGCGACCGTTTGGAACTTACTAAAGTCCGTCTCATAAATCATGGAGTTATTCGGACAGTTGTCTACGTCGTTTGGATATTTGTCGCCGTCCCAGTCTTTGTCGCAAATGTCCCCAATGCCATCACCTGCGGTTAAACACACAAAACATTTACAGTTGCTCTGATAATCTATATCACCATATTATTAAAAATAATCTCTTTATTTCATTTTCTCGATCATGCAACTTCCCTACTATACTTACCATCCCTATCTTCTTGTCCAGGATTGTACATCAGGGGGCAATTGTCCTGGTTATTATGGATCCCGTCGCCATCCTTGTCTGTATCGCAAGCATCTCCTTTCCCATCTTTATCCGTATCCAACTGGTCGCTGTTCGGCGTCCTTCGGCAATTGTCGACGTCATCATTAATGCCGTCTCCATCGCTGTCTCTATTGGTGTCACAAACGTCTCCTACCAAATCTCCATCGGTGTCCAATTGGTTGTCATTGTGGGTTCTTGGACAGTTATCGCACACGTCTCCAATGCCATCTCCATCGGAATCGCGCTGGTCAGAGTTGGCGATCCTCGGGCAATTATCTCGTTTATTCGGGATTCCATCATTATCCATGTCATCGTCACACAAGTCGCCGATTCCATCTTTATCGATGTCACTTTGATCCCGGTTTGGGACTGTCGGACAATTATCGCAAGCATCTCCGAAGCTGTCGCCGCCTCCTTCATCCCTATCAGATTGGTCAGGGTTGTATTTCAGGGGACAGTTGTCCTGTGAATTACATTACAAACATAAGTAACTGAAAATGGTAAGACACCAGAAGTTACCGTACAGGATGACTGTTGGGGACTCCATCGTTATCAGCGTCAGGATCGCAAACATCCCCCAAGCCGTCTCCATCGGCATCTTCTTGTCCCGAATTTGGGGTGCTGGGGCAATTGTCTTTAGTGCATCTTGGATGAGAACATTGCAGGTCGTAATCTGGCCACCCGTCTAAGTCTCTGTCAGGGCCGCAAATTTGCCCATCTCCCACGAACCCATCATTGCAGACGCAATGGTAGACCCGTCCTCTTCTGACGCATTTAGCATGTCGATCACATCTGGTACCATCTGGACAATAACCTTCTCCTTGGTGACAACCAACGGTTTGATTACCGTGGAAGCCTGAATGACATCCGCCGCAGACATACGAGCCCTATCAATCACAAAAAGAAGTTAAATTCTTCAAATTGGAATAATAGTACTGAGTATAATTTTTTAACCAGTTTTCAGCTGTGTCATTGAACTATACAGCAAAGCCTTTGATAAAGTCAATTAGACGATCCTGTTGTTTGACAGAACCTTATGAGTCACAGTTGTACTAATTTTAACCCGCGATTACACGCGCCATGGTCGAAAAGACCACATTTGATTTTGTTTGCTTATAACTTGTTTAGGGAGACATTTACAGCCGTGATAAATTAGGAATACCTCATCGGTTCTTAACCACGTCTTTTGTTATGTTTAGATCGGATGTGCAAGATTCCGGTGTAGGAGATAAAAATTAAATTCAACTCAGTGTGTTGAGAAAGCTACATACAGTGACAAGGTCGGCATTGTCTATGTGTAGTGTAGTAACGCCGTCTTTTGGCACTGTGGCGGCAAGTTGAAGAAGAAAACGCTTTACTTGATGAAGATGAGCATAGCGATGTCGAACCAGAAATTACAAATCAGGACAATTCCTCTGAGCAATTGGAAGATGAACATAGTCATTCCACAAATGCATCTGGCTCACCACTGAATTTCAAGGCAAAAAATTATTTAACAACTTGGAGTAAAATGATAATCTTGCCTCAAGTAACCAAAAGAAGTCGAATAAATGTTGTTACCCAGACTCCTAGATATTGAAAAATTAGCTACAACTATACTTAACACATGGCAATTATATTTGACTGACGAACGTTTGGAACAAATAGTGAAATGCACTGATATTTACATTAAAAGCATTAGAGGTAATTACTCTAGAGAACGAGATCCTCAACATACCAATGTAATAGAACTAAAAGCCTTTTTTGGATTGTTGTATCTAGCTGGCGTTCTAAAGTCATCACATCAACGTTTAAGTGATTTACGGGCCACCGATGCTATGGGAGTAGAATAGTTTCATCTTACAATGGGAATAAATGGAATTAGGTATCTCCTCAGAGTGTTGAGATTCGACGACATTTTCACCAGACATAAAAGGAAAGCAGTTGATATATTGACCCCCATTAGAGAAATTTTTGATGATTGTCCAAAAATGTAAAACATTTTATTCTCCAAGTGTGTATGTAACAATTGATGAGATGCTGGAATCATTTAGGGGAAAATACTCTTTCCGGCAATATATGCTAAATAAATATGGCAGCCGGATGGTCCGTGCAAAGTAAATAATAAATAAAAAAATAAATTTATTGCGACGGACGTAGGATTACGGAGGTAGGAACAAAAAAAAAGAACAAAAGGGAAATACCTGACCATTTTTTCCAGTATTTTCGGATTTAGATATATATATATTGTAATGGTCCAATTTTCCGGGATTATTGCAACAATTACGCCGACACGGCGTCACGCATTATGCACAAAGATTGTGTATTCAGGCGCAGTTTGGGCATTTAAAGTTTAAAGGGACAACGATCTATTCCGAGAACTGATCGCAGGTCCAACACGTCGACACGCTACTGCCAGATGGGGTTCCGAGAACTCATCGAAGGTGACCATGTGTCCACACGTGAGAACGAAGGATTGCGCTAATCGAAGAAAGTGAGGCTTGCGCAACCAGAATGCCAGGGGCCAATGCTATATAATGGGGTGTAGCCACGTTAAAGGGAGCTTCGTCCGCGACGGTTTCTCAAACGGCGAAGCTCTGTTCAAAAGTCAGTTTAATATTTGTTCATAGATAATTTCTCCTCATCATAACTTTGCACTTGTACAAGGTGTTGTCTTTGCACATTCGCGCGGTTCCTTCGTCTTTGGCTGAATGATAAGAGAATATGCAAAGATCCTACCTTGTGCCAACATAACTGTATTTATTTCTCCCTGATTGTGCTCCAATTCAATTGGATAAGTCCTTGCTACTCTGAGAGCTGGCCATGTTCCGCGACCTCTCGGGGTGGGTGTCCATTGATTGCTTTGATTGGGTCTACTCAGGTTCCTGCAATACATGCATTGCATGATAATTGGACCAGACAATCAAAGGTAATCTAATCGAGCTCATTCCGAAGGCGCTGATATAACAGCTCAAAGGAGTCTGGGTACCCTTCACTCACTGGATTCCGTGGGATTTATTAAGCTGTGCGATTTCTCGACCCTTCCCATGTTCCACCGCTTGTCGGCTGATATCGAAGGGTTGATGAGTACGTTCAGTTTATGAAATCTTGCGGATAACAGCGGGAGAAGTGTGCTGCCAAAAGCAGAGTTGATCCCTTGATCTCCGCTTTAATATCTCGTGCGTACGACGAGGTATTGGGGTTGAGGTAAAGGAGTCAACAAAGTACTTACGTACAAGCGACATTAGTTGTTAGCATCAAAATAGGGTTGTCTCATATTTAAATAAGCAAAATTGATCCAGAATAAACAGGTAGAGCCTTTGCGCCCCAGAACGGATCGCTGCCGGTGGCTTGCAATTCGATACGGTAGACCGGTCGCCGTGGTCTGCCCGGGCGGTTCGTGTTTCTGTCTTAGGTAAACAGTAATTCTTCGATAAACTTAACAGATTTGCGGTGGCCGGCCATAATAGTTTATATCCCTGATTTATAGGAATAGCTCGCTCCATAAGGATCTTTCGGTTGACGTACTTGTATTTGATAATTTTATTAACCGTTTGCGATATCCTTGTAATTTGTACATTGTTTGTAACTACTTTTTTTTATGTCTCAATAGACGTCTTAAACCTGTATGTGTTTCAATTGTTCAATTCCCTTCATCCATAACCAGAGAGTTTGTTGCTAAAGCAAGAACCAATTATTCACCGAGCTGTACTTAACGTAAAGAACAGGTTACTACATATTCACTTTGTAATAAAGTCCTAACCCTTTTATTTGACGATCATGCCTAAAGCGACGACCATGTATTAATTAATAATAATACAAATAACACAAATTTGGTCCCGTTACAGTATATTGGTATATTATGTATGTTGGTATAAAATTGTGATGACTCACCTTAGGTACATATTTGTTGATTTTGTGATGGTGAATATTTTTTGACAAACTTTTTGGCGCGGATTTTATGTGCGGTCGCAATGTCGATAATACCAGATTCTACAATCGCGTAATAATTCTTTTTGAATACTACTGAAGACGTTAAGTGAAAATTGTAATTAAGCATAGCCCTTATGGCGCATTAGCGAAAGCAGGCCGACATCCAGGTGCCCCCTGTGGCCTTGAATGTCAATAAGCTCGCCCCGAGTTCACGCAGAAGTGCTTAAATTCTACTTTTCGGGCGGTTAGCGATGTTGATTTTGGAAATTTTCACGTGCACGTATTTATTTAGTCCACGTACGTACCCGCCAAGGCAAACACTTTGTTTAATTTCGAGCAGAAAAGGCGGCTGGAATTCCGCTTTTCCTCGGCAAAACATCCATATTTCATGTTTCCTCTCCGCCGTAAATTTGCGAGTAGTTCGCATTTTAAAAACTCAGGTTATGCCCCCGTTTAAAGCGCTAATAAATCGGCAATAATTTAATTGGGAAAACGCGATGAATGCTGTTTGTCGTTAGTCAACAGAGATTAGCAATTTGCTAAATTGGGAAATGCTGGGATTCCCCTTTTATGTTTATGTTTATTCTTGCAGGTTTGCATACCTGTATGTATGTAGTTCATCAGTCAAGGTTGTCATTCACATCATTATCGCCATCGTTATTAATAGCTTTGCTCGTAGAGTCGATCACCGACAGTCCTCTGACTTTTTTAACCCACAAATATCAGTGCCGGTAACCAATTAACCTGGATTGAAATGACGTTCCGCTGTGATATTCGAGGGTTAAAAAAGTCAGCGGACAGTCAGTGATCGACTCTACGAGCAAAACTAATATTAGTAATGTTAATGATTTTTTTAAATTTAAAAAAATATGTGTATATGTATAAAGAGAATATATAGTATGTGGGAAATTCAGAGCATCAGGAACGTTCTTATTGCGAAACTTATCCGGGGGCGAATGCCCGCTGAAACAAGACGCTTCCTACTTTATATATTCAGTGGTAACAGAGGAAAAAGTAGCCCATAAAACTGGCAATAATCTGACAGCCCTCGGGAGGAAACTCGCCATTTAAAGAATTGCCGTTCAGATTGTCCTCCATTCCGGCGCCCCGGATTCTGGAAAAATCCGGGAGGGCTCCGGTGGTCTCCGGACGGGTTCGGGTAGACTCCGGGTGACCTCTGGTAAATTCCGGGAAGCCTCCGATAAACTCCGGGAAGACTCCTGTAAATTCTATGGAAGACTCCGGTAAATTTCCAGAAGACTCCGGTAAACTCCGGGAAGACTCCGGTAAAATCCGGGAAGACTCCGGTAAAATCCGGGAAGACACCGGTAAAATCCGGGAAGACTTCGGTAAACTACGGGAAGTCTCTACTAGACTCGGGGTAACTCCGGGAAACTCCAGCCAAACTGTAGGAAAACTCCGGTCGGGGAGCGCCTATTACATAGCGCTCAAGGGCTCCGAACTTATTTAAAGATAATCTCGACAATAGTCGGTTTTGCCCCCTTGCTATATTGTTTCTGTATATTTTATGCAACCCGGATTTTATTCCATTTTCCGGATGGCTCCGACAGCGAGTCGTTTTATTTAAGAGGAACTGGCGAACGAACTTTACGTGCACTATTAGAATGATCGCTATATCTTACTCCAGCTGGTGTATTCAAGTCTGAATATATATTTTCTATACTTATTCGTTGTGGATTCTTTCTTATTTACCATAACTTTCGTTTAAGAACCAAATTAAAAGACGTATTGATCTCGAAATATTCGTGCAAATTTATTCACATACTATGTCTTAGATTATGCAACCCAAAATACACCTAGTACGAAGCGAACAGGCGCAGACGCCCAGTACTCCTCATTTTAATTTTAACTCATTGGAAGCGTGTATCATACCCCTTCAGCGACACAATTAGCAGTAAAAGCTCGACGTGAATAATTGGCGCCTTTCTGGTGATTTTTTGCCCCCTCGGCCCCGTCCTAAACGCGTCTAATCCCGTTAATAATGACGTTTAAACACGTTCCGCGAATTTAGCCGCAACGCAAACGTTAGCGGCTTTAGCGCTCCTGTAATTTCATTATATGCAAAGGGACATTCATTTGAGTGTTTTTGTTTCGGGGAAACGTTGTAATTCACCCCCGCAGGACGAACGGGGAGGTTCAAGTGACGCCGGTCATACGTGTGTAACGAAGATAATCGTTTAGGGTGAAGTATGGCCACATTAAACATGTCATAAAATTAGCTGCACAGGACCTGCGGGACCCCTAAAGTGTGCGACACGTTTTGCTCGTTTGTACCTTCTAGTTAATAGGGGTTGTTTTGAAAAATGTTGATGATGTTATTAAAATAAAATTGTTTTCAAGTGATTCATTTGGATTCAAAAGGAACTAGTATTGGGTTTAAATGGTTTCTTAAATTGCAAAGCTTACCTTGCGAAGTACTGTGGAAATACCAACGAATACTAACTTTTAATACTAACTTTTAACACTAACTTTTAATACTAACTTTTAACACTAACTTTTAATACTAACTTTTAACACTAACTTTTAATAGTAACTTTTAATACTAACTTATAATATTATAACTTGTAATAGGTACTAACTTATTCGTACATAGTTCTAAATGTGTACATGCGTTCGTAAGCCACTGGCTGCCGTATAGGGGTGAATTTGCAAATAAGGATTACCTTAAGAGAGTGTTTATGAAGTTCTCCCGTATCTTTGCCTAATGGCCCGGCCAGGACGTTTGCTAAATCCAGCGTAAACCTAAACGTGACGTAGTGATACAGGCATCCTGCAGGAGGAATTAACGAAGCCTCCTGGATATCGGGATGGCCATGTTTTTGCATGATCCTTGCAAAGCGCCATTCCTTTGTTCACTTGAAAGTGTGACGCAAACGCAGGTGAACTTGTTGCCGACGCGATGAAACAGGATTAAACTCGTCAGGACGACAGGACAAGTGTGCGAAGGTTAATTTGGCACAAACGCACCTGTAGCTGGGGCGGCCTACTGCGACGTACATAATACATCAAAGTTCTGTAATATTGCCCCTTTAAGTAGACTAGGGTGTGATAATGATGACAGTGTGTATGTGTCTTCAAAATGTAGCAAGAAAATAGTAATAAATATTATCTAAACGAAACGAAAACTTCTCGCCCAATGAAGTCGAACAAGGACATGAAGTTTAAACCACCCGATCCTCTTCCTTAATTATAATAAAAAACAAAATTGCGATCGCTCACTATGCAGGGGATCTAACGTTGAGGGGATCGTTCTTAAACGAGGGGACCCACCTTCCCGGTACGGGAGAAAATTACATTTAAACTATATGTTAAAATCATGCAAGTGTACACACGGGGGAAGTTTGTTCAAACTACATATTTTGTTTTAATTATCATACGCTTTTAAGTTTGTTTTCCTTGCGTGTTTAAATTGCCAAGTTTGTGGGCTTACTTCTGCAATAGGGCTCTGGGTATTTGATTGCACGTCATCTAGTGGAATTTAGGAGAGAAAGACAGATATGTACAGAAATATAAAGAATGATACAGATATAGAGAAATAAAGAAAGATTCAGATACAGAAATATTCAGAAAACGAAAGATAAAGAAAGATTCAGATAGAAACAGTAAGATAGAAACCGGAAGATAGAGTAAGAGAAGATTAATAATCTTTAAACACCAATGGTTTTTTATTTATTTATTTATATCATCATTATTAAGACTGAATATACCTAAACAAAATAGTAGTCCGTCCAGGTTCTAAAAATAAGAATACTGATTCAAAATAAAAATAAATAATCTAGTTAAGGCGCAGGCGCGGTCGCATCGCTTAAGGGTACTTGTGTTTCAACTTAGCCGAATTGCACTTGAATTCTTGCGATGGCGGCCGGAAGTACTTGTCGATGAATTCCAAGGCCACCCCGTTGGTCCAACCGAACCCAAGCTGCACAACATATTCCCCCCCGCCCCCGTATTCCCCAGGCTTCTCAGCATCGTACTTCTCGAACATCTCTTTGGTCTGGTTGAACCCTATCCAGTTGGCCCTGATCCAGGTCCTGGCCAGGACCTCCGCCAAAGCCATGGCGTTGGACGCATTGGACTTTTCAAGTCCTTGGATGATGATGGCCTGAAGAGGGGGCCAGCAATTAGGCATGTCCCATTGCTCCCCGGATCGTTCCATCGTCGTGGGGATTCCCCCAGGGTACAACGTCACGTCATGTTCAGGATTCAGCAAATATTTAGTCACACTACTTCCGTAAGTTTCTGCTTCCGAAGGATCGAAACATTCAGTCCACAAGGGCGCTACATTGCTAGCGGTGAAGAACTTCCTCTGCTTGTTCATCTTCATATCGTAGTCGTACCAAATCCCATCCTCTTCGTTCCACAAAACGTTCCTGATAGCGTCCTGCATTTGCTGGTTTTGGTTCTTCCAAAAGGCGCTCTCTTCGGTCCTGTTTAGGAGGCCGAACATATGCGATAGGTCGTTAAAGGATCCGCATAAGAACGCGTTCAAATCCGCTGGGATCACCCTTATGGTCTCAAGGCTCGACAGGTTCCCCTGGTGGCCACCTTCTTCGTCGAAGAACCACCTAGTGGAGAAGTCCCAACCACTCTCAGCTGCACTCTTGAGGTTGATGTAAAGCTTCTCATGGAGGTCTTCAGGCATTTCTTGCGCTGTGTTATAGTCCTCTCGGTACGACTCTGGCCTGGGCCCAGTGCTGGGGGCGTAGTACCTAGCCAGATGGTAAGTTACCCCGTTTTGCTCCACTTCCACCGTCCTGTTGAGCCAAAAGTTGAGCTCTTTCGCCAATGAATCAACTCTCTGAGCCAACCAGATCAGATCGTTTGTGTGGTCCACGTAACTTCTGGCCATCATGTTCAAAAGAGGAGGCTGGGATCTTCTTAGATAGTAAACTCTTCCCCCGTTCGGGACAAAACCAAACCTGTCCACCATGGAGATTAGGTTGTCTATCATGCCTGATAACAAAGAGAATGAAATAAAATTTTGGATATGATAGGTTAATATGTTTTTTTGAATAGGGATAATGTTTTTTCGTACCTCGCGCTGTGTCGCACATCTCGCTAATCAACAACCCCTTGATGATCCAATACGAATCCCAATAATAAAACTCCCTAAATCTACCCCCTGGGACAATAAGACCATTGTCCACGTAAATTAAAGAGTACTGATCGGGACTTTCTTGGACTTCAACCTTAACCTTTCTTCCGATCTTTGGCCAAATGTCCACTAAATCTCTTGCGAATTGTTGGATGTCCACATCGTTGATTTCGTTGATAAAGCTAGGGTTGGCTTGGAAATCTGGAGGAGTCCATGCTTCCAATTCGTCGCCTTCGACGAAGTTGGTGGCGATGAACTCGATCACGTCGTCTCTGGAAGGGTTGTCATTGGTTTCTTGCATTAAGATGTTGAAGTTTTTCAGCGTAGTATCCACGTCATCTGAAATTAAGGGATATCTTTATTATAAAATAAAGTGAAATAAAGTTAAATAAAATAAAGCGAAATAAAATTAAATAAAATAAATTAAAATAAAATATGGGAAGGATACGGAATAGAACAGGACAAGAAATATTATTATTATGATAAATATTATTATTGTAATAATAATTCATTTACCAGAATGCGGGTTAATCAGGTTAATCACTTCATAAGGTTATGAGTTCTGGGGTCATTAACTTAAATTTGTGTGCATGTCCGTAATTTGCTAAATTATTTGTTTCGACCAGACTGAATGTACACTGTGATCGATTGAGATTAAAAATAAAAACGGTATTTAATTCACTCTGCCGACATTATCAATTGTTACTTTTTAGAATGGTCAAAATAAATTTTTATCCGACAACAAATATTATTATTATTATTATTATTATTAAATAAATTGACAAGAACATAAGTAGGTATTATTCTGATGGTTAAAAAAAATTAAAAACAACTGTATGTAACGTCACAGATATCTGTGGTAACATACACTAAAGCGAAAAAGTGAGAAAACACGTCTTGATGATTATATGGCGATAAATACGAGAATGATGATTAGCTTATAAGCTTAAAATATTTCTATAAAAATTTTAATTTTATTAAGCACGTTTGACAGTTTTATGTTGGAGAAGTTCATCATCCTTATATTTATCAGCATGTAATGTGATGTATACTGTTTTCTTAATTTTCCACTTTAGTATACGTTACATGTATTAATTTTTAATTTGTTTTCATTATTCGAATAATACTTCCTCGAATATTATTATTATTTTATCATTATTTATTTCAGCTTTATAATTATTTCATTATTATCATTACTTCATTATTACCATCATTACTTCATTGTTATCATCATTACTTCATTGTTATCATCATTACTTCATTATTATCATCATTACTTCATTATTACCATCATTACTTTATTATCATTATGATAAAATAAAAATTGCTTTTTACTCATATTAAATTTATTTTTGATTATTAATTCGATTATTCATTATATTTAATAATTTACGTTTCTAAATATACGTAAAATAAACATTGGTAAAAAAAAGATAGATAAACGTATACCCTCATGTCTTGCCAACAAGATCGGTCTGCGGCCTTAATAATGATCAAAGCAAATAAAAATGGACAATATATTATTAGTTCACATAAGAAACTACATAATTTTCAATAGTAAATTTAATAACAGGAATAAACTAATGTAGATAATAATAAAATAATAATAAAACTATAAAAATAAGTAAATATTGATAATAAAGAAAAATTCATTCATTTAGTTAATATTATTTCGTTATTATCCTTATTTCCTGGTTGTGATGGTTTTTATATTATTTTTACATTTTCATGTAATGACTTTAACATATATTGTTTTATATCTGTTATTTTTTATGTTTATCTACCTTCTATTTTTACATTCTTAAACATAAAATCTGTTATTACTATTATTCAATATAATCAATAATCTAAATAATAATAAAAAATACTCTCAGTAATAAAACATAGAAATTGTATACCATCTCTATAGTAAAAAAACAATTCTTATTTCCCAAAATTGATAATAATGTAAGGATGGAAATAATGAAATAATGATAATAATGAACTAATTAGAATGATAAAATATTAAATGATAAAATAATAATGGAAAAAATGATAATATTTAAATAATTATAAAAATAAATAGAAATGAAGACAATATTACTGATTCACTTAAGAAACTACAATAATCAATAATAAATTTAATAACAGGAATAGAATAATGGTGATAATTAAGAAAATAATAATAAAAAAATGGTAATGAAAAAATATTCATAATAATTAATTTATTAATTAATTATAATTAATTTATTAATTAATAATAATTAATTTATTAATTAATAATAATTAATTTATTAATTAATAATAATTAATTTATTAATTAATTATAATTAATTTATTAATTAATAATAATTAATTTATTAATTAATAACAATTAATTTATTAATTAATAATAATTAATTTATTGATTAATAATAATTAATTTATTAATTGATAATAATTAATTTATTAATTAATAGCAATTAATTTATTAATTTATAACAATTAATTTATTAATTAATAGTAATTAATTAGTAATATTTATTTAGTTATTTCAAAGTTTTCGACATCAACAATATAGGCCTTTTACCAATTACATTTCTACAGTAATAGAACATTAATTATAATTAATTAATAATGATAAACGAAATAGTAACGATGAAAAATAATCCTGATAATAATAATAACGAAATAATTAAAATGATGGAATATTAAAAAATGAAATTAATGAAACATTAAATTAATAAATCATTATACTAACAAAAAATAGATTAATAAAAAATAGATCAATAAATAATTAAATTAAAAAAAAAAAATATTAATAAATAATTAAATTTAAAAAAAATATATTAATACAAAAATAAATTAATAAAAAATAAAAGTAAGATTAAAGTTAAGATATGTACAACAGCGAATTGCATAAACTCTGATGTAAATCCGAGGATGCGAAGGCCGCAGGCCGATCGTGGTGGCAAGACATGAGGGTCGCGCGAAGCGCGACCCTCATGTCTTGTGTGGCTCGCGAACGAGCGAAGCGAGTGAGCGAGCGCCTACTATGTTGAATGTATGAAGCTCCAGTTAAGTGTTTTTAAAACCGAGCGCCGAAGGCGCGAGGCGGCGAGCGAGCTCATCCGTCCCAATAATTTTTAATAGAGAGTATAAAAAGTATTATTTAATATTTATCATAAATGCATTACGAAAATTATGATTATAATAAAAAATTAAACACAGAATAAATAAAATAATATAAAATTTATAATTTATAATTGAATTATTTAATAATATAAATAAATAATAATAAATAATGTACATAAATAACAATACATAGCGTACATAAATAATAATAAATAATATACATAAATAATAATTATTACTATTAAAAAATAGATTAATAAATAATTAAATTATAAATTATAAATTTTAT
>JAWQRP010001041.1:0-21638 GCA_033557875.1 Quadriops clusia | reverse complement strand
ATAGGGAAATGTTGTAATTATTACGGGGCAGGGGTAGTAGTTAAGATGAAGAAATTATATGTAATCTATTAAAGTACAGGTAGACCTATTCTTCTTATTCTAACAATGTCTTCACCTCTTTTCCAATATCTCCATGTAAATTTTAAAAACTATATACTTCAAGTTTCGTTCGAAGAACGACGGGTCTGCTAGTTATTTTATAAGGAGCTAACGTGAGACTTTGTAGCTAGTCGGATTTGGTGACAAAATAATGACGTTACTATACTTATGACGGTATAAATACTAATTTCAGAAGAGCACCATTAGTTTTTATTTCTCCCTATCAATTATGTTAGTTCCTCAAGGTCCAATTATAATTATGTCCCCCCTCCATGTATGTATATGCGTTAATACGGCATTGGTCGTAGAATTTCACAATTCTTTTTGTCGATGATATGCCTTACAGTGCTAGTTCGCTCATAAGCACCTTCAGCAAAACGTACTGAGGAAAACAAGAATTGAAAAGGTTCTCGTTATTAAAAGGCACGAGGGGATTAAAGTGGAGCAGTGGGCGCCCGGGGCCCCCGTCATCATGTCACCCAACATTAACAAGGCTAAGAAGATCAGAGACTCGGCTGCTACCATTGTTTCTGCGTTAAGTGCCGCCACATATGAAGGATTAAAATCTCTAATCGTTCGCCAGCAAGGCAGAATTCGAACGGACTCCATCCGCAGCTATTGGAAGAGAACACTTTGTGTTCTGTACACCAGCCTACGCAGCACTAGACTTGCTCACGTCAGCTACTCCATTGTTTCGAGACAATTTCGCGACTATTATTAAAAACTAAAATCAACGACATTTTGTTTGAGCCTGCATTGGCAACCAGTAATGCAAATTTTTATGTGCATGATACAATGCAGGTGTAGAGCAAATTATTACTATTATTACATCTTGGATTTACTGCAGATGTCTTGCATTAAATAAAAGTGGTTTATAAATTGTAATATCATGCTAATATTTAATAGGATAACAATACAAAGACCAAGAGTAATGTCCGAGCGACCAAAGTGGCACGAAACCCCCCGAAGGCAATAAATGAGAAAACCACCCCCTCACCCTCTAACAATAGTACCTGCATCCTCCTTTCAATAATTACTTATTTGCAAAAGCGAAGGATGAGGAATACAAATGGGGCTGAAAGAGTATTCGTCCTCGTCGAGGCCGAGCAAAACGGCGAGGATCGGCTGCGGTGGTGGCCATTGTGTTCGGGACGAGAACAATGGGGTAATGAGAGGAGAATCCAAGCGCTCTGTGCATACATTATCGTCTTTTGTTGTGTTCGTCACTGGCAGCATTCATTCCGCTGATGTCTCCGCCATAATATGCATTTCGGGTTCAATTAACGTGTATTTTGTATTAATTTCACTCGCGCGAGGGTGAAATTAAACCACCGACGACTGTCTATGGGACGACCACCTCCGCGATGTGCCCCTTCTGGTACCCCCTTTGCCCCTTTTAACCCCCTTCAACCCCCTTTAGCCCATTTCAACCCTCTTCAGCCCCATCCAACCCCCTTATGTTACCCATCAGCTGTTCCTTGAGTTTCCCTATTCAAATGCCCCTTTCAACTGCCCCCTGGACTGCTTCCCACCAACCACTTGGACAATTTAATTAAAAATCAAATAGCTTCACTCCTGATGAGGGTATAAAATATTATTCATTTTTCTTTATTATATCCTGATGGCTTTATACTACTGACATCAAATAAAGTGCATTAATTTCAAACACTTCCTTTAACCTTATATTGCTTACAATATCAGAGACAATTTGTCAATCTGTTGAGAATGCATCCGCATTATTGTTTTAGCATTTTGTTCCCATAAAAATTCACAACTGGGATTAGAAACTTCTCAACCACCTTGGTACAATAAAAATGAACCAGTGTGTATGTATAGGTACTTATATGTAATGAAATTATTATTACAATTCTTCGAGCAGCTTACACCGTGTCTAAGACATGCGGAGCAATACGAGTTTAACCGACCTTATCTCCACGCACGGCCACACTCCAAGTAATTCGCCGACATTCCGCCAGGGCGAGTCTCCTACCGGACTCGCTCCGGATTCACTCCGGACTCACTCCGGGTTATCCTGCCGCAGGAAAGAGGGAGAAAACTCTTCTAGGCGAGGGGAATCGTCCTGTTTCCCACTTACGTCGTCTCTAGTCCACCTCGCACCTCTACCCCTCAGCCCTCGACCCCTTAGCCCTCAACCCCTTAGCCCTCACCCTCAACCCCTTAGCCCTCAGCCCCAACCCCCAAGCCCCGAGGCCGCCAACCCCCATCCCTCAGAGCGGGCATTTCCCCGGATTCGCATTACATGATCATTATATAATGCCGGGTTAGTTTTGCGGACGCAAAAAAATATTACCCGAGGCAAGCAAAGAGAGCCGCTTCGGCCAGATTACCACATCTGGGGCCTTCACTTTTATGTGGAGGAGAGTATATCCTTTCGGCTCGTAGCCAAACCTAAATAAATGTGTGTTTGCGGATATGTTTGTTTGCTTGTATAGGAGCAGTATCACTCGTGTATGTGCTTGAGAGTGTCCTGCGTGTACGTACGACGGTTTGTTTGCTTGCATGGGTGGATTTGTGCGCTTGTATCCGTGGATTTGGTTAGTAAGTAAAGTATTGCAGAAATCCGGGCCCCAGCTTTTATTTTCCGGGCTCTCTTTCCGCGGGTGATGGAAGTGTAATTCGAGGATCTGTTCTCGTGTTGGGCGGTTATAAAACAAATTAACTATTTGCGCCGGGATATCTTTTAGTTCTTTATTGCTTCTGTCTGCCCCACATCCATTTTCATTATTAGAAGTAGTAATACAATATTATAAACCATTCGTTTTATGCTTATTATGCATCACTTATTACTCTATTAATAATAATAATAATTAATAATGTATCTACATACATATAAAAATGAACAAATTGCAATAATAACCTTCAGAAGTAAAATAAGTAACTACAAACTGAAGCCCTATGAAAATAAAACGATTAAACATATTTTTATGTGCAATCATCTCAAGAACTAAATATGTCGACGTGTCGCATCTACGGACATAATCAATAAAACCTATCTTAACGTTTGTCACAGGTGACTTCGCTCTCCCGCATCAAGAGTTTAGATGAAGTTGGACCAAACTTAAAGTTGAAAAGTTTCTGAATAAATTGCGAGGGACGTGACGCGATGTGATGTGTTTATATAACAAAAAGACGCAGCATTGGAACATTATTCCTGTTGATGCTTCAACCTTTTAGGGAAATTTGAGTTGTAAGTTGCAATTCTGTGTCGTCTACTGTTGGATTATTGCGCTATTTCGGTTGGCAAGACTGTCAACATTTGACGTCTGGACGATCCTCTTTGCCAATGTCGTTTTAGACTAAATTCTACTTCGACTTTTAGGTCTTCCTCTTAAGGAAGTAAGTTTGTTTTAGCAGATGTTTCTTGACTAGCAGAATCTTTAGCGACAGTTATATTTCTCAGGTTCACAAATCGGAGCAAAAATGAGTAATTGCATTATTTGCTCGACTCTGAAGAACAAATTAGGAACCCAAAATATCTTCACGATCCTGTTGATGTGCACAATCCTATTGAGGTACATATTTGACGACGAGCTCAACGATGGGTTCAAGCTCTTTATGGTAGCTTTCATCAAAACACTTCTTGTTTATCTTCTTGCAAAGACTTACGTTAAAGTTTCTACTTATGTATCGTAGACTTATAGAAAAATAAAAATATAATTTATATTCTTACTTTGTCGGGTCATTTATACCAGATTCCCATTATTGGAATTCAATTCAGGCCACTTCATTCTGGCGATCATATCTGTAGTTATAATGGGGTTGCTTGCACCCCTATATACCCCCCTTGAACCCCTTTAAACCCCCTGCAACACATTTACACCCCCTCGCAGCACAGCCCCGACAGTTTAAGGGTGGCCGAGGGGTATCATTGTTAAAATACATAATCGGTTAAAATTGAATGTATGAACATTCGTGGTGCCGTTATCACCTCGCAAAGGGATTGTTTCCCAACTCTTTATCTCCCTCGGAGTGCTGTTTAAATAAAAATTCAACCGCTAAACCGATTTGAAAAGCCGCAATTGCATTTGCTTCTCCCATTGTCGCACTAGCGAATAATGGTAACTAAAATCCAGAAAGTTGTGGATGGCCACACGTGTTATGTATGAGGTGCCTATATGAGGTGTTCTCCATGAGATTGGTTTCACATTTGTACTCAAACAAACTCACGTTTATGGGCAAACGAGTGTATGTGAGATAAGGGGTGGTTTTTGAGCCTTTTGTACAAGCGTTTTGACCACTTTGTATGCGACGCTGAACGTGTTTACTTTACCCCTTTGTATTTTTGTACTATTGAATTTAAGATAAAAGGGTATTATGTATCATATCCCAATAAGAGGTGGCCAGTTGAATGCTGTTTTATTTCATGAAACAGACGCCACGTAGAAATTTTAACTATTTATTTTGAGTGCAACGTCTGGTCACTTTATTCTTTGTATTCCTGTACAATGTACCTGAAATTTAAGAAATATATATGGCAATATAAATATGTGATAACGGTAGAAAGTACCTAAGTGTCATACATTGTACATTCGTATGCATTCATGAATGTAGTGAAAATGTACAACGAGATGATATTCAAAACATAAGTTCCCGAACTTATAGTTTTCTCAATCGTAAATTACCTTCCCCATTTCTAAACAAAGATTTTTCATACTCTTACTTCACTTTATAATTTTTCAATTTCTTAATGTTTATTCTTGTAAACATATCTTATCTAACGCTAACTTCTTCTCTTGATTTCAAAATGTGTTTCCAATCTACTATAACAACTATCTACTATTTTCTCGCAGCTCATCTATCATCTTGTAGACAAGATATCAGCTGATATGGTAAAATTTTGTTTTCCCCAGTTAACACCATATGTTTTTAGCACCCTTTATTTACTGCAATCCGTTTACAACAAATAAGCAATAGGACTAACAAAGAGTTAAATTTACAGAGACAGGTCGGCGCAACGTCCAGTGACCCTTCCCTTGGCCAACTATATTATTATATTATTTTAAATTATGTCCTAAGCTTGGTGAGTCTTATTCTTCATGTTTCTGAAAGGTAAGAGAAGATTTTTCGCAAGTAAGTTTGGGTGGTCCTGAAGTCTATTGAGGTAGATTGAACTCATGGCGACATTTGCTTCATTTACGTATAATTTTCCTACAGTCTGCAAGTTTAGATCAAAATGTAAAATTTGGTTTGGGGCACATGTACCACGGAGCTCCACACACACAAGCGCAGAACCCTATAGGCCCGCTATTTCTACTCGTTTTTTTTGGTTGTCATTTCTTCCTTCTAGGGCTATATTTTTAGTGATCTATTGACCGTTTGCGTTTCATAAAATTTTCTCTTAGACGTCTTATACTATTTTACAGCTTCCGACAACCGTTTCTTCGTGCGATTGTGTTTCGATTCGTTTGGGGAACTTGAGATCTTCCACCATTGACCATGTGGTCCCCAGAGATTGCCGCACAATTCATCGACTACATTTCGGCTGCAACCCGTAATATGGTTCATTTTACCTACATTTATGTATATGCTTTTCATAAGCTTTCAGATTTAAACTTCTAGATTTATAATATCATTTTCTTCATATATAATCAGATTTAAATATCTTTTTTTAATATATGTTACTTACCTATTTTGAAAGAAAGTGAACAATAAACAGGCACAAAATAACACTAACAGACACACGGCACAAACTAATTTATGGCGATGCATTTACCGATAATAATACAGTATTTGTGTAACCTTACCATGGATCATGTAATATTAAGGTATAAAATGTATAATGGTACTTGTTTTCGATAGACAAAAATATTAATTATGTAAAATTACATGTTATTCCGATGTAAATTTACATAACGTAGTAAAGAAATATCCATATTGTGAAAAAAACATCCTCAATTCTGTTACATTACGTCGAAACTCTAAGTAAAGTATACTGTTACCACGAAGAACATTGAAAATTTCGTAATATTTATCGTTGTACTATTCCGATCATTTTTTATTGTGTGTGCTATGAAGGAAGATACATACTTTTGGAACACCCTGTATATAGTTTTGATGATATAGAACAAAGGGACACTTACCATACTTAAATAACGTACAGGTACTTGATATAGAATCTAGTTTTAACATATTTATTACGTAATTTTCAAGAAGATATGCCAATTATGACATTAGGCTTTATTAAACATAACCTATATTTGCTAACATGACATGTCATGTCAGTGCAGTGACTGATATGTTGCCAACCGTTACTATGTGTCCCTCTTTAATTATGAAAAGACAAATTTCATTAAGAAAAAATTTTGAATTTAACGTAGAAAGGAAACAAATTTCTTACTTCCATTAAACTGCTCATATTAAGAGTACTGTTAAGATAATGCTTAAATAGTGTGGCGATTCATCATTTATTTTGGCTAAATCTAAGCAACCTTTTTTGAGGTTTTTTATCAATTGCTACGTTGGCAAGGTTACTTGTTTGTTTACTACTAAGAGACTTCAGTTTTCTACAAATCCGTAATTTTATATATTTTTTGCCCTGTGCCCTTTCACAATCATTGCAGGTAGGATATTTTGAATTTTCAGTATATCATGTTGAAACCCTTATATTTTTCCTTCCTAGGGACCTGATGTTACCATCAACTTGTTGCTGTGAAGGATTCGCAATTTACCGTTTACCCTTGATTTGCCCATTGATTTTATGGAGTAGGCTGCCTCTTATTTGGCTATCCATTTAGACCGAAACCCAAATGGTAGTTAAGTAAGTTATAGCAAATATAATAATAGTGTCCAACGTCTTAGTCTTTCTTACAAGCTGTTAATAAGGACAATTAACCTACATAACATGTGTACTATGGGTTCATTTGTTAATATTACAATCTAAAGTACTGTTAAATATGTTTTTCTAAGTTTTATTAACCTACACTTACGAAAATTATTGCCAACTTGTTGGTTTCTCGACGGCCTTTGCCTCAAATTAGTTTGATGCTGTCATAAATCTGTAAACAAATATAGATTCAGATTATTGGAACTTCTACTATTGGAAAGAACGTACAATATACTGAGCTGCTTAAAAAATTAATAGTACTAGAGAATATATATATACACAACTTAAATCTCATACAGCATGCTAATGTCTAAACTTGCCTGTTAAACTAAGTTCAACCATTAAAAATTAAAGCTTTATTTAAAGCCTACAAATTGTCCGAGAAAATTAATTCTCTATAGGTTATACATATATACATACATACATATATACATCAACAAACATTCTGTATTATTCATATAATAATGGCTAATTTTTCTGTATGTAAATAAATAAATAATGTGTACTAGATACATCTTCATTAAGTGTGCGTTAAGTGCTGAAAGTGGCGGTTGCGTTTTTAACCCCTCAGAGAAAGTTAATGGCCCAATTTCGCCACCCCGCGGAATCTACGACCCATCTAACAATTATTAAGTTAATGAACGAGAGACACATGCAGCGGAGGATAATACCTGCATCTTCAAAGGCGCCATCCCCCTCCTTCTCGCGGTCTGAAAGCTACCCCCAGCAACCCTTCTCGCTCAGGTTCCAATAAATTCCGATGCAACCTTAATTACAATTCGAAAAAGAGCAATACTCTAAAAACCTCCCCCTGCGCCCCGCGGTCTCGCCTCGCCGCCCTCCCTCGAGCGGCGGCGGAGGTGGCCGGGGGCGGCAGTAGTTGGGAATCGGAGGGGAGGCAGCGCGCGAGAAACTTAGGTGGTGGTATATGATATGATTATGATCCCCCGGTTGCCGGGCGACGGGAAAATCTACCCCCTCCTGGAGTATAAATACCGGGGGTGAGACGTCAGGCCGCCACTACGTGCGAGTACGTCGTTCGCGTACCCCAAGCTTGGACGCCCTCCGTCGCCGCCGCCGCAACCCCCGAAGGACACCTGTTTGTTGGCCGCTTCCTGCCGGAGGTGTCTCGGCTGGGGCCCAGGTTGGGGCCTTGGGGCGCACCTGGGCCCCTCGGCGGAGGGCGAATCTCTGGTGCTTGTCCGGCTTGGGGGATGAAGACTGCGTTTTAGACCGTGAACATTTTCCTAAAGTTTTATAGTTTTCCAGAAGTTTCATAGTTTACCTGAAGTTTCATAGTTGTCCCCCAGTTTCATAGTTGTCCTACAGTTACATAGTTGTCCTACAGTTACATAGTTGTCCTACAGTTACATAGTTGTCCTAAAGTTTCATAGTTGTCCTAAAGTTTCATAGTTCTCCTAAAGTTTCATAGTTATCCTAAAATCTTACAGTTGCTGATGTTAATTTTAAACTAGTTTGATTCATTTTTGTAGTTTTTATTATGTTTATTTTCTGTCATCGTTATTCTAAAAGTTTTATTGTGTTTAAAACGTTCGTCCAAATTTTGTTAATTTACGATTTGAAGTGCTGCAATAGTTTCCTCGATGTTTGTGCGCAATAGTTGCTTTAGTACATAATTTTCTTGTACCTTTGAGTTAATTTGCGTAGTTTCGTTAAATTTAGTTCAGTTTTGTTTAGTTCAGTTAACTTTTTTATTATTTTGGTTTAGTTACATTGAATAGACTATATGGTTTTTAGTGCCGGCTATAGTTTCAACCATAGTGATGTTCGTATAGATTTAGGGATTTTATTCGAATACGTTATGAACTCGAAACCTTCAAACCTTCAAACAATGGTGAACCTGGTGAAGAGTAAGAGAGACATTTCCAAAAACGTAAGTGTTTCATTTTTCTCTGAGTAATTTTATTTTTAATTAAAAAACATGCTTATATTTCTTTGTATCAAATGGGTAAAATAGCGAGTGCATAATTGATGAAACCATTGAGAGTGAGATCTTTAGCACAACATCCCCTAATGGTCGATTTTTGGTGATTTTTGTCCCCTCATCGGCGAATAAATTGCCGGCGGTTTCCGCGCAAATGTGTTCCCGCTAATTGATTCGGCAACAGAGCACCGTTTCAGATTAAAACTTCGGCCTAACTCTCACTCTTAGCGCACCGAAAATGTCGAACTGGGTTTGGGGTGACCAACCCTTTAATTGCACCATTCATGGAGCCGACACGTATACACCCCCGAATCTCGAAGCGCCCTAATTGCACCGGTGACATTGTTTCCTGGAGAGCTTTTGTTTGCGGGTGAACCCCTCCCCCATTTCTGCACGCAGAAGCGCCCCCTGGTGGTAGGGGCTGAGGGATTGCAGTGGTGGTGAGGAAGTTGTATGCGGAAATGAGATATATTTTTTTGGGTTTTTTTAAAAATTGACTTAAAAATGTTAAAACTTTTAAAAAATGATCATGTAGGTCCCAAGTGAATATGCATATATAATTATATTATATTGTTTTCGTTATTTTATCTATGTATTAGATTACTTCTTCAAGTGCAAAAAGGGCGCAACGAAAGTGCGCTCATTAAAAGGGAATTATTGCGAAATAAAAGCCATCAGCACCTAATCCGAAAGTGCGGAAACTTCCCCAAAGGAAATTTAATAACCCGCCCGATCCGAAAAGACAAGCATTTAAAAACGAGAGAGTGAAGGGGTTGAAAATGTAAGGCGCGTCCTGTAGAATGGGGTTGAAGTGGCTAAGGGACGCTCGCGCTCGGGGGTTGGGCGTTGGGATTTTGAGAATTGAGGGTTGGAATATCAGGGGTTGAAACATTGCATTTTGGGACATTGAGAGTTGGGGCATTGAAAGTTGGGACATTGAGAGTTGGGACATTAAGAGTTGGGACATGGAGTGTTGGGACATGGAGTGTTGGGACATGAAGAGTTAGGGCATGGAGAGTTGAGACATGGAGAGTTGGGACATGGAGAGTTGGGACATCGAGAGTTGGGACATCCAAACTTGGGATGACTGATATTGGAATATCGATTGTTTGGGCTATTTCTATTGATCACAAGTTAGACACATTTTAATGTAATTTTTTTTGTAAAAGCAAGAATTAGAGTACCAAAAGGTGAACCACCACGGTTTACAAGGAAGGTCGGGCCCTAAGAGGGCCAAGGGACGAGAGAGGGCGGAATATTAGATATGCGCCACTCGTAACTACTTACGCAAAATTCGCGTCTGACTTTATTGAAAGTTACGTTGACATGAAATTAATTAAAGAAAAGGGCTGAGGGGCTGCTGGGGCTTTCTGAAACTCACAGCCGCCCCCTTTCTCCTTCGCCTCTTTGCCCCCTTACTCCCCCGCCTCCGCCGCTGGTCTGCAATATTTCAACTCCTTTGTCCAAATTAATTCATATTAGACCTAATTTATGCACTTTAATTCCGCTTTTGCTTGTGCCGCCGGCTGATTTTTCCCCGATTGGGGTGCACAATGCGCCTTAAATTAAGAAGAAGTCTTAATTGGGTGTTTTCTTCGTTTATATAAAATTTATTTATATAAAGTCTAATAATTAGTAATGAATGATATAATATTATTACTAGTAGTAGATGTACCGGGATACTGCGACACTAGGATGTTCTAGAATCCGGGTACCTCTACTAACAATAATAATATGTACTATGTAATAATCACAAATTAAGTTACTAATAGCACATATATGTGCTAATAGTTCAAAATTGAATATTAAACGTAACAATTTATTATTATTATTATTATTATTATTATTAATAAATATTACTATACAATGTAAAACAAGTTTTCAATAGAAATCCCCTTAAACGTTTTCGAGTGCCATAAAGCAGGGTGCACGCGAGGGGATATAATTTGAAATTGAATGCATAATTTTTGCAATAAAAGTGCCGATTCATGATGCGGGGATCGAGAGTGTCCTGTTTGTGTCCAACAGGATGTTATTGGGGGGCGAAAGCCGCATAGAAGGCTCTCAGGGATCAGATTCAATACCCTTAAAAGGGGGTTGAGGGCAGACGCGAAAGGAGGCAGTAAAATACGTTATTGCCTGCTATTTGGGCGTGTAAGTCTAGAGATTGGCCAGACGGTCGAGATCCTGCAGCGCCATATGCAAAGAAGGACGCTTCTTCCGACTCATCTCATATGAGGCCAAGTGTTCTGCTGCAGCGGAATAAGTTTCCAAGCTAAACAAAAAATTAATATGAAAAATACTAATACGTTTTGGTACATCCGACTGCACCGTTTCTAATATAATCTAATACTATAAATAATATAATAAATAAATAAGCAAAATAAATAAAATAAGTTTTTGTATTTATTTTTTAGCCAATTACTTGAGGATTTGTCTTTGATTGATAAAAAGCAACAAACTAATCATAGTTTATCTTAAAGTTAGTGTTATTTGTTTATCAATCAAGGGCAAATTTCCTAGAAATTGATTAATGAAATGATGATGCACGTCCAAGAACCAAAAAAACTTTCAAATAAATAAATTCTACCAGGTCAACTACAAATATTAAACAATTCAACGGTCGATTTAATTAATTTCGGCGACCCCTTCGAGAAGCCATTGAGAATTTTAAAATGTATAATTTGGATTTTTATTGGCTTCGGCGTCTCTGCAGCAGCTTCTCCATCAGCTAACGGGGGCAGGCGGAAGGAGACTTAATGCCAACATAAAGTCGCGTTTTATTAGTCAATTCGGGTTATCGCCGTGCGGCATCATCATTATTTTAGTTTGCAATGAAATTCAGTAATACCTTTAAATCGCGCCGCACGTGGCCCTAAAAGGGTTAACGATACTCAAACGTTTATAATGTAACGCTTGGAAGCCTGACACGACTTGAGGTATAACAATTTAAATATACGTATTACGAGGGACATTTAAATAGCAACATTATAATAATCTATAATTACATTTTTTTCGTTTTAATTCTCTTATATTTGAAATTTTTATTATTTGTGACTCTCTTATATTTGAAAATTTTGTTGTACATATCTTAGGAATTGGGGTATAAATAAAATTCTGTTGCTTCTTAATAAAATCCTTGTACTTCAAACATGTAACGTAATTTTCAAAAATATGACATATCGATAATAATATGACGAGTTGATGATGTACTTAATAACTAATTGGGATTTTTAGTTTTTCACGTCTAATGTGAGTGACGTAATTTATTACATGTAAGTATCTGACAAAAGTTAAACCATAAGACTGACTTACATACGATACATGGAATGTTAGTTTAATTAATACTATACATTGTATACCTTCTGTCTTTCTTTAAAGATTGTCCTGAAGAAACTAGTAAGTTACTTACACCAAATAGGCAAAATATCGTTAGTATGAAATGAAATAATGAAGTAAAAGAAGAAACAGAATTTTATTTAGGCCCCAATTTCCAAGACATATACGTATATTCAAAATTTCAGTAATCTATATTATAGATTCTATAATGTCCAAGGGGACGGGTGTCTTATTGACCTCAAGGTTTTTTATATATGTATTTATATAAATTATGTATATTTATATAGATAAAGTTATTTTAATAAGGAAGTAAATCAACAACGCACAATATTTAACCGTTTAACCAGCATCCTTATCATTGCTGGAGCTAGCTGGAGGTTTGGCCCCCAACTTGGCAACGCAGCCCCAATGTTAATACAATGTGACATTTAATTTACGGCCGAACGTAAAATCATAAAGAGAGGCGTTTACATGTCAGTATGGCGGCGGCGATTTATGAAAATGTGCAACAGCGACATTTTCCACCCCTCGACCCATTTAAACGTCCCGCCACCTCCAATCGCCCGTCTCCGTCCCACTAATGGGAAGCGCCATCTGCCGGCTCCTTCTTCCAAGCAGCGGGCTGCAGTATTGCTCCGCAGAAAGAGATGGAGAGCAGGTGGGCGCGATGGGTGCGACGGAGATGGAAGCGGAGCTCTAGATTTATCAGATCCTGGCGCGGGGCGATAATGACCCGAATGAGTGCAAAGTGGGCCCCTTTTATGTACCTCATTACCCCGACCCTGGAATGCCGGGCCTGTACGGGCATACACAAACACTCCGTATAAACACATCCATAATGATATCAATGCACACCTACACCGCTTTAATGTGTTTGTTTGTTGCTGATATTACATTTAATATTGGTAAAAAACGGCAATTACACCCCTGTGATAATCGGCAATGTGGGCCAGGCGCATAAATCGCCCCGAAATGTGTCGTCCTAACATTTTTTAGAGTGCTTGTTTAATGCGAGTGTTTAAATTTGGGGGAATAAAATGTAATAGCTATCTTTATTATGTTCTGCATTATTTATTATACCTTGCACGCTCGGGTTCGTATCATTTCGCGTACATCTTTTACAAACAGATTAATAATAAATTTATTCAGTTTTCCTTGTTCGTCCTGACGGTGACTAACATTATGAAAGTTTTTAATTGCCTTGACAACGTTAAACGCGGTCAAACGTGCTTTACTGTAATCTTCTTTCATTCTTGTAAATTAAACACGTTAACTCCCTATATCATAGAGCCCCATGTATTCTCCGTTAAATATGTCAATAATAATAACAATCTGTTAAATTTAAGGTAAAGTGGCCCTCACACGATCAGTAATACTGACAATAGTTGATAGTGTCGAATTTAGTCAGTATTTCCTCAATATTTGGAAGTATTATCATTATACTGATGAAAAAATATTGAGAAATAAAATAAATTGAAAATAAAACAGAAGCTTACATGTAGTCACCTTAAGAACTAAAATAAAACTTCATGTATGTAGAATAGCACAGCATGAGGAGACAACAATTAAAATGACAGATAATCTTTATGTGTGGAGTGAAAAACGTAAGCAAAACTATTGAAAATATCACAGATTTAAAAGTTTGTCAAAAATATCACAGTTAATAATAAATAGTAAAACATCACAGAGAAACAATTATGGCATTCTTCAACATTGCGAAGTATTTGATACCCAAGCAGCACAATTAGTATACGGCAACACACGCATTGTAACGTGCACTTTAAAACAGTAAAGGTTTTGTTATAGTTACTTTAAAACCTACTTCATAATTTCTTTGACGATGAAGTATACTTTATAGTAAAATCTACTTAATTGTTACAGCTACGTATTACTTTAAAAGAAAGTAATAAAATAGTTATATTTAAACGAAAATTTTCTACACATTACCTTTTAATTTACCTTCAAGTGATCGTAACCTTATCGTTATTATTACAGTAACGAAAAGGCAATCGTTACTGTTAATATAACTTTAAAGTTCACGCTTTATTCTAGTAACATCGGCTGTAACATAGTCTACAAATTTACCAATTAAAAAAACTTTAAAGTCAAATTTATCACTGTACATGCGCATTTTGGGAGGTCGAATGCAGAGGCATGAACGTATTCACCATTAGTCAATTGATTAAATTAATAAAATTTATTTATATGTGTAAACTTTCTAATAGTCAAGTTCATTTTTGCAATTTTCAAATCAAAGTAGTATTTTATACTATACTTCTAAGGACAATTGAGACAAATAAATTTCTTAATTTTCGGGAGCATGAAATCGAAAAACACAAGTATAATGTTCATAATAATAACATGCAATATAATGCGCAAAGCGCGAGGGACATAATAATATCAATGTACGCACATATCAGCGCACACAAAATAATAGAGCAGGCCGACAAGAGAAGACGCGACAAAGTGCGATATGTAGTTGCTTCTTTCTCATGTATATGCTAATAAAGTTCCAATAAATTACTTGTTACTACTATTTTATGGAACTACAACGTATTTATTACAGCGGTGGTAAGTAACCGAGTAGGTCGCGGATTGGTATTTATAACGTTTCTATTTATTCCCCATTTTAGGTTTAGATCAGTGATAAAGTAGTTGCTAATTCGTAGCCGTGGTTAGTAACAATGTCTTTTAAAGTTGTTATGCATAGTCGCGACTATTTGTGCTGCTTGGGTACATTAAACGATTCTAAAACTATCAATTCGTGTTGTTCGAAAAGGCCAATAGTCATTTCCACTAGATCGATATTAAATATAGCTCAACGATTATTTATTTCATTATCTCTTTGAATGTTATCTTACTCTGTTAATTAGTAATGGATGTAGACAACAATTACAACTGCAAGACTGGTTAATGGCGATTTTTGTAGTAATTTAAAGGTCGTATAATTAATGTGAGTTATATCCTTGAATATCAAGTTATTTCCATTTTGGTTTGCAAAGATTTTTTTTTAAATAATTTAAAATTAACTTCTATTAAAGTATATACCTATATGTTTTAAGTCTCGAAATTAGTCATGCAATATATAATTTTTAAATCAAAGAAAGATTTATAGTACTTCTTGAATCATGTATATCCTGGTTGGGATCTACATCAAATATGAAACTAAACTAGTTGACCTCAACATAAAGAAAACAAAGAAATAATGTACAATAACAATGTTATGATGTTCAAGGTTCCTCTGCGGTCTATAATTTTTGTGGGTGTAATTGGTCAAAAATTGAACGAATGGTAGTATTTTCAAGCTACGATGCACAAGGAACTTGTGGTGTTCGGTATACCTGGTATTCGAAATATTTAATTTTGAGAACACCTGACATATGTATGAAATCAATTGACTAGTACATTAATATACTAAAGGGATATAACGTAACGATATCACTGCATAATATGCTAAGCCCAATAATACCTTGTTAAAGTGTCACTACTGGGAACATTGTTGTTGTTGTTGTTGTTGTTGGTAGGTTTGATTGGCTTCCACCTGGTTTCAGGGCTGCCAAGATTTAGTTATGAAAAATTGTTCCAATTTTTAAGTATTGCTATGTAAATTACAAAGTCAAATATTGCCCCACATGGGGAATAAAAAGTTTAACAAGAAACACAAAAATTTTAAATCACAAAAAAAGTTACAGAAACTGTTCCATTATTGGATTTATATGCCACGAGGGGAATTTTAACAAATAATTATTCAAATTAAACAAACAGGAGAACCGCGGACTGCGAAATAGCTGAGGGGAGACCGGAAAACAAGAAAAAACAAACAACAGCCCCACGAACGGATTTAAGCAAAAAAAGACGCGGACCAGGACAGAACACGACACACACGTGTGACTTGCTTCGCAGCCAAAAAGGAACTACTGGGAACATTATAAAAATTGTGGTATGGAAAGAAAGTATATGCCTCATATGTCATTGACAGTGCAATTAAAATTACGATTGTTTCGACTACATGAATTTTAATCAAACAAGGCCATAAATGGGAGTACTGGTGTACAATACACGCTAATATGAAAGAAAATGATTGAGTACTTACAATTTTAATTGTTCAGCAACTGTTAAAGCTTAAAATTCTACTTCCTCTTTTGTGATTGCTGGTGAAACAACTAGTTGAAACAAGTGTAATGAGTCAACGAATTAGTAATTCCCCCTCTTCCCCGTAAACATTTCGCTTTCTAAGCAATATTGCGTAAATATCTTTGTATCTAGCATATTGCCCTGCTGTTTAACATAACCTCACTACTTGACGTTAATACGTCATAACTCAGTTTAAAACGCTATCTCTCTCGTACACAAGCACTATCCGTATCTAGCGGATGAACGTGTCATTCAACGACGTGTCATTTAAGCGAACTGTTCACAGCGCTACCAGTGTTTACAGCTTAGGTTTGCATGACACATTGGCGCACCTAGGCGGCAAAATTTCAAATTTGAATTAGTTTACTCTTATTATCTGGTCACGTATGATTGATTAGATTTTAAATGCATAGAAAGTGAAAGAAAAGCTATGTTAGTAGGCCGAACAGCCTAGAAATGTCACGAAAGTAGGTTAAAATCCTTTGTGAATATTTCGAAACAAAACCAGTTTTATTTTAACAACTATCCAGAATCTAGTATCTTCTCAGAATCTAATAATTCCTGCATCACTACATCTGGTCCAGTTTTTTTGTAAAATTTCGTTTTTTCATTGTGATAAATCTGTTTCTCAATAATGCCCGATTCACTCGTTTACATATCCGAGGACCAAGTGAAAGAAATCTTGGATTGGGATCCGGTGTACGAGACAATAAAAAATGCCCTTCGGTCCGTGGGGAGTGCTGCTCTTAACCAGCCTTTGAGGACCATAACGAATATTTCGGAAGATAACCAACTTATTGCTACATCCGGGTACTTAAAAGACGCCACGTATGGAGCCTTGTGCTGCACGGTTTCGACAAGTTTTCCTAAAAATATGACCAAGGGGATTCCGTCTATCGCGGCTAATTTGCTCTTACTATCCGAGGACTCTGGGGATCTTCTTGCTGTATGTAAGACGATGACGTTTCGAGGAATCAACATCTTCGTAATGCTAGTAATTTTTAGGTAATAGCTGGGAACGAATTAACGGCTTGGCGAACTGCTGCAGCGAGTATCGTAGCCACCAGGTATTTATTCGCAGGTAATTGCTTTTGCGAGAAGCTTGTGGTAGCTATAATCGGCGCAGGCGTTCAAGGGGAATGCCACGCGGAGGCTTTCTACCATTTCTTTAAAGGTAAAGAGGTAAATATACAAAATAATAATAGACTATAAAAACATAAATAATAATAGCCGTACATAAAAAATTTTAATGTTGCTTATATTATTATATGTATTTGAAAAATTATTGTAGATAAGGATTACGGATAGGACGACATCCAGGGCAGTAAAGTTGGCGAAGAAGCTTAACAAGAAATACGCTAATCATTATTTTGTGGCGTACGAGTGCGATTGTGCCTGCGTTCAAAATGCTGATATTATAGTAACTGCGACTTTTTCTGCGGAACCTTTGGTACAAACGGGGTGGCTCAAAGAAAAGGTGCATATTAATGCGATTGGTTCCGGGGGCAATCATTACTCCGAGTTGGAAGAAGGAATTTATAAGGCTTGCGATGTTTATGTCGATAGTATGGAGGCTGCCCAGAATGAATTGCCGGGGTTGTTGGAAATGGGGGTTTGTAAGGGCGAATTAGGGGCGGTTTTAAGCCATAAGTTGAAGGTCGATGGCAATAAGAGTACGGTGTTCCAACCATTGGGGGTGGTAGCCGAGGACTGTGCAATGGCTCGATTTATTTACGATCAGTATACGAAGAAGACTGCTGCGGAACCTGAGTGAATTTGTTCTTTTAAATAAAGCTTTATTATTATTGTTTCATTTTTAGATATTTATAGGTGGAATGGTTAGATGGTGGAATAATTAGTTTAGCAGTAATCTGCTAGCCTCCTTGTTTTGTTTCTTTTTTTGTGTAATGTTAAAGAGATGAAATTCCAAATAGGTGATAATATCTTGTAAGTGACTAACAAATAACCTGTTTTTAACAACTCATCAATCCACTCATAAAATGATAACGCGTTTTGGCACAGATTTTGTATTTTATTTGTTATTATTTCACTTTTTCCCGTTATCTGCTCTGTTCCACAATCGTAGCAATCAGTCAAGTTCGTGCATTTTATCCGTATACTAGTTGTGCTCAACACAAGCCAGATTCTAATACACCGTAGCTATACAATAGCTCTGAAGCAATATAGAGAGCTATCGGAGGTTAAACAAAGGTTCCAAGGAGAAAAGGATAAATAAAATAGTGCCATGGCCGACTTCACCTACATTTCCGAAGAGAGGGCCAAAGAGCTATTGGATTGGGATTCCCTTTATCGGGCCATCGAGTGCTCGTTGAAATGTGTTTCCGACAACAGGGTCAATCAGCCTTCTCGAGCTCTCACGAATGTCCTCAATACAAGCAACACTCTCTACAGCATGCCAGGTTATCTAAACGACGACATCTTCGGCGCTTTGGGCTGCAAGTTGGTCACAGCCTTTCCAGAGAATTCCCAAAAGGATATCCCTTCGATTTTCGCCAACATCCTACTCTTCGACAACGAAACTGGAATCCTTAAAGCAGTGGTCTCAGGTACAGAAATTACGAAGTGGAGGACTGCCGTAGCCAGCGTGGTCGCCACCAAGCATCTCTTCAGACGTAGCGGTGATGATGGGTTAACTTTGGCGATTTTCGGCGCGGGAATCCAAGCGGATATCCATGCAGAAGCCTTCTGGCATTTCTTCAAATTTAAGGAAGTTAGGATTTGGAACCTTAGGACGAAGAAATCCAAAGCTTTAGCTGAAAGTTTGAATCACAAATTTAACACCAATGTGTTCAGAGCTGTAGGATCTGGAGTGGAATGTGCTGCAGATGCTGATGTGGTCGTAACTACAACATTTGCCACAAATCCTATTGTGAAATATGGCTGGGTTAAGGAAGGTGCTCATATCAATGGTAAAGTCAAAATTAATATAATAATGATACTTTCATTAGCAGTTTTATGTATATTTCAGCTGTAGGAACCACAGGAACGCTTTTACATCCAACCGAACTTGAAGAAGAATTTTATGCAAAAGGAGATGTTTACGCCGATAGCCTGAGCCAATTAAAGGACGAACAACCTGAAATATTCGCCAAAGGGTGGAACGTCAGGGGAGAAGTTGGCCAAGTAATCAATAAAACTTTAGAATTGAACAAAGACAAGATTACAATATTCCAAAGTTTGGGCATGGCTGTGGAGGATTGTGCGGCAGCTCGGTTAATATACGACTTGCACATGAAGGACAAACAATCTGACAACCCCAACAAAAAATAAACTACTTGCAAGTATATAGATCGTCTGATAGTTGCTATAGCAAGAAGAATATAATTTATTTCACAATACAACACACATAATAACTGTTAAATTCGTGTTTTTTTTTCTTAAAACACTCAAATAAAGAAATACGTATTGTGACTGATGAGGGGATACCTCGCTATTGTGCTCTAAAGCGACACTTATTGAAACATTCCGAAAACGGAAACAGGCGGGAAAATTCAAATCAACCGAAAC
The DNA here is from genome assembly GCA_033557875.1 of Quadriops clusia. Classification (NCBI taxonomy): domain Eukaryota; kingdom Metazoa; phylum Arthropoda; class Insecta; order Coleoptera; family Hydrophilidae; genus Quadriops; species Quadriops clusia. The sequence goes on along the minus strand of JAWQRP010001041.1, from coordinate 1,749 downwards.
TCTCTTTGACCAAAATTTACCTGTGATCGTCTAGTATTTGGTAGGAACCCTTTTTCGTTGTATTCGTAGTATCCCAGAATTCGTAGGCAAAGTCACGTCAAAGAAAAATTACGCCATTAAAGTGAGAACTGTTATTGAGAGTATGCGAAATGAAAATTTGAATGAAGAATGAATTCAATGGAAATGTCAAGTTGTTCGTGTGTCTGTGTGTGTGTAATTGTAGTGATTTTAACTGTTTGCATTTAACTTAGTTATTTGAATTATTTAATGATTTTAATACTTGAAAGTTCTGTTACTAAGAAAGTCCTCTTTCATTCTTTAACTTTGAAATTAATATGACAAATGAAACACGGCAAAACGCGAATGTTGCAACGCAGCACAACCACAAGCTGGGGTTGAGCGCATGGTCCCTCAGTGGTCAAAATATCTGCAAGTCCGAACTTTAAAGCTCAAGATTAGCGTTGATCTCAGGCAGGGCCATCATCAATCGTTACCGTCATCATGGGAAACCACACGGCTTAACGCAGAATGCGATTAAACTAAGTGGCAACATTTAATTGGATCCGTACGAACGCGAGCTTCGCGCAACAAGACCCGCGACATCCCGAGATTAAGCGTTAAGGTAAACAAATGGACAACAGGAACAAAGGACCGATTATACCCACGTTGTGGCAATCCCCGAGTTATAAGCCGCTTTCCCCACTGAGGGGGCTCCGCGGGTTAAGGAGGACTCGGATAAATCTCACCCTGGCAACACAAAAACTAGGACAAACGGTACTAAAGGCACTTGCCCTGGATCGCGCGGAAACCCTTTCTCGCTGATCCGAGCTCCGGGAATCAGTCGACGCAAATCAATTTAATTAGATACACAAATAAAATACTGTGAGGAAACTTCCATCATAACAAAACATTTGACTGTGAATTGGTTTACTCTGAATTTGATTGAATTGAATGACCTTGGTGAGTAAGAATTAATTATTAGTTATTTGTCGCACTGCAGTTGACCTTGTAATTATTGTGAAAATGAGATACCTTTTGACTGTTCTGAAATTGTGTCTACCTTTGATTTATTATTGCAATTGCTCTACTCTTTCTATCGTGCACTTAATTTCTCTACCTTTGTAGTGATGTAATCATTTATTCATTGAATTGATTGTAGCAAAACCTTGTTTGTAATCGTTTATTTAATTAGTTGGGCCCAAACTTCGTTATTGCAAAATGTTGTTGATTCAATTGACTTATTATGTTTTATGGGTCGACCCGAATGGATTTTGGTGTGTGTGTAGGTGTGTGTGAGAGAGAGAGCCAAACGGAATTATCCTCCCCCTCTATTGTCACCTCGGCGTTCATCAGAAACAACCCAACAAAACAACGTAAGACTGGCGAAAGACCAAACCAGCGACCACGATTCTCTAGCTACTGAATCGAACGAAACTAATAAAAGAAGAAAACAAAGATTCTTATCCTGTGTTGTTCCTCCTGTGGACGGCAACCAACGAGTCCAAAACCCCTGAAGAATGATGTTGAAGATATTCCCCAAAGACACTGAACAATTGATCACCATGCCTGGCGACGCCAGCCGACGAATCCAAACTCCCAGAAGAATGGTGTTGAAGATATTCCCCAAATGACACTGAACAATGGATCGCAATGAACTCACAAAACCTTTCACTCAAAATTTGCCGTCACAACACTCTGATTCGCCAGCCGAGCTACCCTCAGCGGCTACCGAAACTTTCTCTCTGTGGT
>JAWQRP010001040.1:0-21638 GCA_033557875.1 Quadriops clusia | reverse complement strand
AAAACCCCCCCCCCCCCCCCCCCCCGAGATGACCACCTAGGTCCGCCCCTGTATAATACCTATTCATATAAAGGGTAAAAAGTTACAGACTAGTAGAAATCCTCCCTGGATTCTTAAAATCACTGATGAAATAGAGAATTGTGTAGGTTTTTGAAGTGTAACCTGTTTGCAGAGTCATAGATCTTCTATAAGCAAAAGAACCTACAGCATTGATGGATATAACAACACTATCGTGGATGCTTTCAATAGAAAGGAATACATTGAGATTATTACATATGACTTTAGCAATTTATTTCTTTTAGGCAACAAATAGATTCCACAAGAATGATTTCATAATTATAATTAATGAAAGTAATATTCAAACGCTGACAATTTTAAAGCAAAAACTGAAAATGTACCTGAAAACACATTAAACTTTCCTGGAAGTAAATTGTCCGGAACACTAAATCTGTGATATATATATATTAAGAATGTAAAGGTAAAATTGGGTAAAGCATTGTGTAATTTTAAAAAAATGGCAATTTGAATACCAATGTTGAAACCGCATAAATAACTTGTTTTGGTACCTTTCTTGCAATTGCAAAGCTGGTGAGACTAGCAACTATTCTTTGCAATTAAATTGTACAATACTATTCCTGATTGAATCAAGAGATTGGATTCATCAAGATTTCTAAGCAATGTAAAATTTAAACTGTCGCAAGAGGCTTATAACAGCTTTCAATAGTTCATGGAACTAAATATATAATATGAGGAATTCCAAGGTAAAAGGAACCACTTCCATTTGTAAAATAGACCCTTTTGCTATATATATCTGCAGTAAAAGACTCCTTTTCTATTTCTCTTACAAATGCATATGGGTCTTTTTGCCGTAGAACACCTCATATGAATTTTCTAGTAATGATCACTACATATGATGTGTTCTTACTTGAGTAAACTTATGTCATAGAATTATGGACCACACTATTATAATGTGCATCTTATGAGTTACATTTATAATACCACTAAATTAACTAAATAAACATCTATGTGCAATTAAACAAATTCTATTATAGTCTACTTTATAATAAGCAAGTTTTTGCACCTTACAACTTACAGAAGTGTCCAATCAATCCATTAGTCATATATTCGTTCCGGAAGAAGTCGTAGCCAAGTTTTTCACCCTTTCGACCAGCAAGAGCGACTGCTTTAACATCACCTCCAGCGCAGAACGCTTTTTCTCCACTGCCCTTTACAATAACTAGTTCCTTTTCCGTTTCCCATTTTTTGAGCAGAGGGTATAGTTTGGATACCATCGACAAATTAAGCGAGTTAAGAGCTTTTGGTCTGTTAAGTGTTATAATTCCAACTGTTCCGTATTCTTCCACAAGAACATCGTTCTCAGTTGACGACATTGTCCGGTTGTAGACAAGTCTCGTAGTGGGTGCACACAGGAGGCCCTTATGTAGCTTTGAGGTTAAGGAATAGGCAAAAGATTTAACAGCCTGGAAAAGAAAATAAAATGTGTGCTAAATAAAATTTGATCATATGAGTAAGAAGTGAGGGATGTACCATCTCGTATATTGTTGGTCAGGCAGGTTAAGAGAAAAAACAAAGAGAAATTGAATATAAGAAATCTAAATTGATTCAATACGTGCCCTCAAACAAGTTTCCATTCACATAACTAGTTGTATGAGATAACAGCTCTGTGAAGGTCAAATACTTTTTAATTTTCATAACATTTGTTGCGTGGCAAACGTCAAGGAACGTCAGGGACAAAATAGTTCAGAGTAGGACTTTTTGGCTGGTCTTATTGCTATGCAAATAAATGTGCAATTATCTTACCTATTAAGTTCCTTTGCCTATTAACTTTGTTACAGATAATGTCGATGACTTAGCGGTTATATAAAACATTTATTTACAGCCTACATGAATTGCTTTATTTAATTTTGGACTTTGCTTTCAAATGTATGATATATATTATGTGATATTTAAGTATTAGAGGATAAGAAGTTGGATAAGGACATGCCCTGTAAAAGGATCATAAGAATATTTTTATTATTTAGTACGATTTCTTTCTAACCTGGTTTTGGATTGCATATTAACAATATAATTATTTTATAATCAAAACAAAGTATAAATTTTATAAGACCACGACTTTTATAAGACTCTCTCCCTTAATTCATTAAATAATATATAAACAAAATTAAATTACAATAATCTTAAAGATATCTGTATGATGGCTGATCATGCGTTTTAAAATACACTTAATTTTAGTTTTATTTTTAAACTATTTATTTTTTCTGAGAACTTATAGTTATGAGCATGCGGAATATATCGGTCGCCTAATGACGAAAATGTAAAAAATTGTCATATATATATATATGCAAATATAATATTTAAGGTCGGTCCTTATAGCATTAGGAGCGACTTTTAATCAATTGGAGTCCATTTCGTCATTAACTTCATCACTAAAATCAATTTTTGAATACATGTTTTAATTTGTTAAAAGGAGCGGGAGTAAAAAAATACTTAATAATCACATTATTACTTATATAACGAAAAGTTTTAAAGGTAATAATTAACGTATTTATTTTGCGCATATATCCGGTGATAATGTTAGGCCACATACATGGTGAGAAGTAAATAGGGTTGCATAATCTGCAGAACATATTGAAAACTGCATACGAATAAATGCATATGCATATGTACAGTACAATCTGGATAAAGTCAGGTATTTTCGTGTATTACCTTTTCTGTGATATTTTCGTTGCAATACATTTTTCATACAGCTTTTTCAATACTATTAGGTCAGGGATATGCACTGTATATATTATATTTAAATAGGGTTACCATATTTATCAACCTTCAAACCGGGACAGACTGTCAACATTTTTGATTCTTGGTGGGAAGTCCGGTAATATTTGGTGACCAAAAAAAAAGGTCATCACTTATAATTTTATTATTTCTATCGTAGTATCTGACATAAATATCACTTTTATCGTGCGTTTCATTGTGATACGAAAAAACCGGGACAAAATACCTTATCGGGCGGGACGCCGGGACCTATGCCTAAAACCGGGAGAATATTAGTCAAACTGGGACGTATGGTAAGCCTATATTTAAAACACTCCAATGCAATCCATTATAAAACTTTTTATATCAACATTTTCGTTGGACTTATTTTCAGTTTTATTAGTTGTATCAGTTTTAGACATTATACATAATATACCATCATTTTAAACTAGTTTCTGATGTTAGTTTATTCCATGACAAATGAATGTCACGTAAAATTTTTATGATTAGGAGATTATGAGTCGACTCATTTCCAAAAAAAAACCTTACGCAAACCTTGCCATCTGGAATTTTCAACTCTTCAGTTGACGGAAAACAAAATTTCCAATAACAATACATTTTATGTTTACGTTAGTGAGATGTTTGCATTGTCGAGAGTGTGCTGTAATTCTATATATACATATTTAAATAAATTATTAAAATTCATATCCTGAGAAATACGTATTTCTTTACTAAATATATCGTTTAATATTATTTAACTCTCAAATATCTGTTTGTGGAACCAGTTGTAAAATGCACGATTTTGTGTAACGTGTATGATTATTGTGAGACATCGTTGTGTGAAGCCAACGTCGTTGTGTGAAACGAACGAAGTGAAAACCAAGAACCTAATAGGATTATCCACATACATCACATGTTTCATATGTATAATGTCTTTAGACCAACAGCCAGAGTTTTCGCATAAGCGTTCCTATCAGAAACAATTTTTTTTTAAATTTCGTGCCAAATTTTTGTTTTGTCATAAATTGTTTATAACACATTTTAAATTCGAATCAAGTAATAAAATAGGCTACATATAAACTCTACTTTCGTTAAAAATGTTTAAAATTTTAAAATTTGAATGGACTACACATCCCAATTTTCACAAACACTATCACCATGTAACTCAGCCTTTATTTTTTCTAACTAGTTACTAAAAGTAAGTCACTTTCCAACGCTAATAGATTGCGAATGTTGCCACTTTTTATGTCAAAATTAGAAAAATTTAATAACAATTTAGTTGAAATTTCGTCAAAGAGTTAATTACGGCCATCATAAAAATATTGTTGAACAAATAAATTCACTTCTGCTTCCTACAACGTTAACAAACATTTTCAAATAGCGAAAAACAAAGCGAATAGAGCATCAATCAAATCGCCAAATGGCTCAGGCTTAATCATACATGCATGCGTTTTAGGCCACATTTATCCGAATGCCACTGTATTTACACCGATTTACGAACTGATAAAACAAGAAGATTTAACTATTTGTTATTGCGATTTATCTGCGCATAAATCATAGATGTTGACTTCCTATGGTCAAATATAATACAGTGACACCTCGGTTTTCGTCGATAATACTTTCCAACACAGTGGGCGAAATCCAAAATCGACGAAAACCGAGACAATTATTCCCATATGAAGCAGTATAAATCGATGAATTCGTTCTAGGTACTCTTAATTATATAACAAAAATACATTTCGTACAAAATGTTTGTAAGTTTAATAAATAAAAAGAATATGAAACTCATAATCTAAAGCCATAGGAAATTAAATGTCAATTGACTATACGGAAGAACTGGGGCGAGTTGGTCAGGCACAGTGTATACTTGGAGAAAATTTAAATGTCCGTTTTTTATTGACCGCGCGTATTGTTTGTACTGAAGGGTCGTAGTCTGATCCATAAATACAGCAAGGTACTGATATACCACAAGTATAGTGTACATGGGTAGGCATCTATTCTTGACTTTGGCTTGGTCGGATGTATTCGCCAAAAAATCTTGACGGTTCGAGATTTAAACTGCGGCAGAAGATGGCAACAACACTGGTTTGAAATGAGATGGAGAATAAAATGCCGCTGTTGTGTGAATAGAACTTCAGAACACGTGTGTGCCCTTAGTTTTCGAAAAATTAGTAATGTCGAAATCCGAGGCAACCAACGAAACCTGAATCAACTTTTTCGTGACGATAACCGAAACGAACGATAACCGCAGGCAACGAAACCGAGGTATCACTGTATCTGTAAATTATTCTGCACTACGTACCAAGGCAGTTAATTTAGCCAGCTATCTCTGATTTCATAAATTGTATTATACAATCATTCCATCCGAGGTCCAACTAATACTGTTGCTAAATGCGTTGCATATTGCTATCATGTTAAAATCATTAATTATTGCAGTTTATTCAATGTACGCTGTTTGTTCCGGCAGTTCTAATGAGTTTCCGACTGATTTTCAATTCGGCGTTGCCACTTCGTCTTATCAAGTTGAGGGCGGCTGGAATACTAGTGGTATGTGTAAACATAAATTAATTTCATAAAAATAAATGTAAATTTCTAATATCTTTGTAAATACTCTTGCTCTGCTTTATTTTTCTATGTAAAGGGAAAGGAGAAAATATTTGGGACAGATTGATTCACACTTACCCCGAAGACGTGGCAGACCATTCAAATGGAGACATAGCTTGCGATGCCTACCACAAATGGAAGGAAGACGTCCAATTAATCAAGGCGTTAAAAGTTGATTTTTACAGATTTTCCCTCTCCTGGTCCAGGATCTTGCCCACGGGATACGTAAACAATATTAATCCTGATGGCATTCGCTACTATAACGATTTGATAGATGAGTTGGTGAAAAATGGCATCAAACCTTACATCACCCTGTATCACTGGGATTTGCCTCAACCGCTACAAGAAATTGGTGGATGGGTAAATCCAATTTTGCAGCAGTACTTTGAAGACTTTGCTAACGTCGCCTTTCAATACTTTGGCGATAGAGTTAAGACTTGGATGACTTTCAACGAACCTATTATGGTCTGCAATGGTTACGGTGGAGGAGGGTACTCCCCTGGATTAAATGCCCCCGGTATTGGAGACTACCAATGCGGAAGAACTCTTATTCTCGCTCATGCTAGAGTTTACCATTTATACGACAGAGTCTATAGGAAAACCCAGCAAGGAAAAGTTGGAATCGCTATTAGCACAATATGGGGAGAACCTTTAACTCAAGATAACTCTAACTTGAAAGCTGCTCAGAGACAAATGTTGATGGACGTAAGTATTTACATATATAAAAAATAGCTGTACGTTAAAAATTTAAAGTAACTTTCATTTATTGTTTGTAGTTTGGTTGGTTTGCCAATCCTATATTCTCACAAACTGGTGACTATCCAAAGCTGATGATTGCCAGGGTGGCCAATATCAGCAAATTGGAGAATTTCACTCGCACTAGATTGCCAAGTTTCTCAAAAAACGAAGTTAAGTTCATTCAGGGTTCCGCTGACTTCATGGGCTTAAATCATTACACAACGTATCTTATCGCTAATTCTGAATCACCAATAGATGCCCCCACGTCCCATGGCAAAGATTCTGGCGTCTCCTTTTCTCAAGATCCTTCTTGGAAACCGTCTTCTTTGGGTTGGCTCAAGGTTGTTCCTTGGGGATTGAGAAATTTATTGATCTGGACCAAAAACACATACGGCAACGTTCCAGTCTACATTACAGAAAATGGTTTTTCTGATACTGGAGACCTAGACGATGAAGCGCGAATCGATTACTACAAGGAATATTTGGATGCTGTACTGACTGCTATAAATGTATACAAATGTAATGTGAGAGGTTTTACAGCATGGAGTTTGATGGATAACATGGAATGGTTTGCAGGGTACACGTAAGTTTTTTTTCTGAGATTATACGTGTATTACATGTTCTGTACTACTTATTTTATAGGTCCAAATTTGGTTTATATAAAGTGGATTTCGCCAGTCCTAATCTAACCCGGATTGCAAAAGCCTCAGCTACATTCTACAAGAATGTTATAACCACCAGGAAGTTAAAAAGTGACCAACCAAAAAATTCATAATTTAAATATTTTTTTAAATAAATCTACAAATACTTCCTTAAACTACTCTCAATAGGTATTATAAAGAAGTTGTTATAAACTTGTTAGTTTCCCTAGTAGTTTATGCTGCCATCTCTTAATAGTGCGTAACAGATAAAATATTGATTTGTTAGACCGCTTATGTTACAGCTGCAGATAAACATAAACTTCGGCTTTATCTCTTGCTTATGCTAAAATTCCCAAATGGTCAAGTTCATATCAGCGCTCAAGTATTATTTTTACGGTCAAAACTACGCAGATATAAGGCAGTGCTCTCCTTTTCAGGGACTCCAGTTTACAACTTCTAGGTTCAAATATAACAAAATTTGGAATAATATGGATTTAACACACAAAGTAAAGATGATTAGATCGGCATTAATAATACTCAGTGTTGAAGTTCAAGTATCTTTCATTTGTGTAATCAGCGCTAGTCCGTATGCATTCCCGCCAGATTTCAAATTTGGTGTCGCTACATCATCCTATCAAGTGGAGGGTGGATGGAATGCTAATGGTATGTATGCACTCATGGGGTTTATAGCAGTAAATTTAGATGTGTTGTTCAGGCAAAGGAGAAAATATCTGGGACAAATTTACTCACGAGCATCCCAAGATGATAAGAGATCATTCAAATGGCGACGTAGCATGTGATTCGTACCACAACTGGAAAGAAGATGTTCAATTGATTAAAGCGCTCAATGTAAATTTCTATCGGTTTTCCTTGTCCTGGTCGCGGATTCTTCCAAATGGACATTCGAATAAAATAAATCCTGACGGTATTCGTTATTACAATGAATTGATTGACGAACTTGTAAGCAATGGGATAGAGCCGTACATTACCCTCTATCACTGGGACTTACCACAACCTTTGCAAGAGCTTGGGGGCTGGATAAATCCAATGATGATATTTTACTTCGAAGACTATGCTAATGTAGCTTTTAAGTATTTTGGAGATAGGGTTAAAGTTTGGATAACATTTAATGAACCCATTGAAATATGTCTAGGAGGATATGGTTATGGATCTTCTCCGCCTAGCATGAGCGCATCCGGAATTGGCGAGTACCAATGTGGAAGAACAATTTTATTGGCTCATGCAAGAGCTTACCGCTTGTATAGTAATGTTTTTAGGGCGAAACAAAACGGCAAAGTTGGTATAACAGTGGATACAATTTGGGGAGAACCCAAAACGAAAACATTTCAAGACGTCCAAGCGGCTCAAAGGCAGATGACCATGGATGTATGAGTACTATAAGATAATATCAATTGTAAAAATTAAGGAAAACCTTCCTGTTTTTTATTGTTGTAGTTTGGCTGGTGGTTACACCCTATTTTCTCAGTAACTGGAGATTACCCAGAATTAATGATTTCCCGAATAGCTAATATTAGCAAAGGGGAACATTTTCCGCGCTCTAGATTGCCAGGATTTACCACGGAAGAAGTGATATTTATTCGTGGGACCGCAGACTTCTTGGGTCTTAACCATTATTCTACTTGGCTTATCAGCGATCACAAATACCCTATTAATTCTTCACCTTCCCATGGTAAAGATAGCGGGATAGGTCTTTCTCAAGATCCTAAATGGAAACCTTCTTCCTTGCCTTGGTTGAAGGATGTTCCCTGGGGATTGAGAAAATTGTTGAATTGGATAAAAGTAATTTATAACAATCCATTAGTCTACATTACAGAAAACGGATTTTCTGATACAGGTGGATTGGACGACCAAGGAAGAATTCATTACTATACAGTAAGAATGAAATGAATAATAGTGTCATTTTGATTATAATCTTGAATTACAGGGATATCTAAATGCACTTCTTGATGCTATCCACGTAGATAAGTGTAACGTAAAAAGTTACACAGCATGGAGTTTAATGGATAACATGGAATGGTTCTCAGGATATACGTAAGACGAATAATAAACCTGTCGTTAAATATTTATTTTAAAACAAATCAATTTCCAGGAGTAAATTTGGGCTATACTACGTAAATTTTACGAATCCTAAGCGCACAAGGGTTGCTAAAGCATCTAGTGCATTTTACAGAAATGTTGTTATCACAAGAAAAGTACCAAACTCATATGTGCATGAACCAAGAGTAGTTTTTATGAACTAAAATAAGAATAAATGTAGAGATGTAGTGTAGACAGGTTATTAAATAAAGGAAAAAGAAACTAAGCCCTTGTCACGTAAGAAACTGTCGCAATGGACTTAATTTTACCATTGCAACTCTACTTTGATAAGAAAGAAAAGTATCAAATTATTCAATTATCACGCCGTGGCGGATGTATAGATGTCTACATGGTTAACTGTATCAGTATATAACTTTCTTCTTTATATAAACTCAGATAAATATTATCGCCTCTTGTGTTTGTTTCCCAAATGATTAGTAAAGTGACTGTTTATTGTTGAACATGTTACATTCGTCATCAATTATGCAAAAAGTTATTTTCGTTTTTGTTGGCTTCATTTGCAAAGTTTTGTGCAGTCCGTATTCGTTTTCTTCAGACTTTAAGTTCGGGGTCGCCACTGCTTCCTACCAAATTGAAGGAGGATGGAACATTAGTGGTGAGTCAAAAACGCTATTTTAAATTTCATATTTTACACGTCATTCATTCACACCAGGGAAAGGAGAAAATATTTGGGATAGGTTAACTCACACACATCCAAATTGGATTAAAGACCGGTCGAATGGAGATATTGCTTGTGATTCTTACCACAAATGGAAAGAAGATGTTCAATTACTTAAAGCCCTCAGAGTTAATTTTTATAGATTTTCCTTGTCATGGTCTCGCATTCTTCCGACTGGTTATCCGAACAAAATTAATCCTGACGGAATTCGTTATTATCACGACTTAATAAATGAACTTTTAAGAAATAACATAGAGCCATTCGTTACTCTTTACCACTGGGATTTGCCACAACCCTTACAGGACATTGGGGGGTGGCCAAACTCTGTTTTGGCTTTACATTTTGAAGACTATGCCAACGTAGCTTTCAAGTACTTCGGGGACAGAGTAAAAACTTGGATAACCTTCAATGAGCCCATTGAAGTTTGTTTGGAGGGATATGGAGATGGCACTTCGGCTCCGAGTGTTCATGCCCCTGGAATTGGAGAGTACGAATGTGGAAGAACTCTTTTATTGGCCCACGCAAAAGCTTACCATTTGTATAACAATGTGTACAGAAGAAAACAAGGTGGAAAAGTTGGGATTACAGTAAGCACTATTTGGGCAGAACCTAAAACCTCGGCGTTTGCGGACATTCAAGCGGCCCAAAGGCAAATGATAATGGATGTAAGTGTACTTAAACTTTAATTTTTTTACATCTAAACAAAACTAACTTTTTTTAAAATACCTATATGTATTTCTACGGTAGACACCGCTTCTCGTTTTCCATTTCCGATTCTTTAGCGGATATTAAATATCTGTTTGGTAAACTTCTCCATAACCAGAAGATCTTCACAGTTTGTGTGGTTTATCGTACCCGAAAAAGTTTTTCATTATTTCTTATATAAAAAACGTTATTTATAACATTTTCACCGTAGGGCCTTAGAATCGAGGCACTTAGACCAATCAGTTATATCCCCAATTATCTCTCGATCTCATGTTATTTGCCATATTAACACTACAATAATGAGTACGAGGTGCCCTTTCAGATCCAAGTATGAACCACTAACTTATCTAGAAACAGGGTAATTTTTTATTGTGGCTCTCTTCCACTAGATTGACTGCTGTTTAGGACAGTGTCTCAGTTTATCCCTACTAACTTCATCAGTAACCCTAGGGAGGAATTTTAAAGGGCTATTATCAACTGAAATGAGATAAACCCAGTTTTTTAACGAGGATATTTGTACTCCTTCTCCCTTTTGACCCGGTCTTGGTACTGGCGAAATTAGATTTCTTAATAAATGTTAATATATTTACAGTATGGCTGGTGGACCAACCCAATTTTTTCAAACTCTGGAAATTACCCAGATTTAATGATATCTAGAATAAATAACATAAGTAAAACAGAAAATTTTACTCGGTCAAGATTGTTACCATTTTCTAACGATGAAGTCAAGTTGATTCGTGGAACCGCAGACTTCTTGGGGCTCAATCATTATTCTACTTGGTTGGTCAGCAATCAAGAGTATCCCTCGAATTACCCCACATCTCATTACAAAGACACGGGTGTACTTTTGTCCCAAGATAAAAGGTGGAAACCTTCGTCATTACCATGGTTGAAGGTGGTTCCCTGGGGATTAAGAAAACTCTTGAATTGGATAAAGTTAAGGTACAACAATCCTTTAGTGTACATTACCGAAAATGGGTTTTCTGACACTGGAGGTCTAAATGATCAGGATAGGATAGAATATCATAAGGTAATAATAGAAAGAACGATGTTTTATTCATTTACTGCTATTTTTACTTTTTTCCTAGGAATATCTTAACGCCTTATTGGACGCGATCTACCAGGATAAATGTAATGTAAAAGCGTACACAGTTTGGAGCCTGCTGGATAATATGGAATGGATGGAAGGATATACGTAATAATTACTAATAATAAATGGAAATTTTATTTTTTCACAAATATCTTTTAGTGCCAAATTTGGATTGTACCAAGTCAACTTTAATAATCCTAACCGCATGAGGGTTGCAAAGGCGTCTGCAACATTTTATAGGAACGTTATTACAACCAGAAAAGTGCCAAATTTGAAAGAGGAAAGCGAAGAAGCGAATGTAGTCATTATATAAAATAAGGTGCACGTGCTAAGAAATTATTTTAAAAATAGTTTTGATCCATATCGATCAACAGGTGTATTTTTATTTATTAGCGCAAATGTAAACATCAAATAAGTGCAAATTTCAAGTGCTTTAGATATTTGCATTAAAATTAAAATTCTTATCGCTTTACCGCTATATTTATTTCGATTTCCCAGCGATTAAGCGATCTCTACTTCACGTAAAAACAAGTTAACCTTGTAGTAACACTTTAATAATAAAGATTGTTTCGGTAGACTACATTCTTACGATAAGTGCATTATGGCAAATTTCCTAATAATCAACCTCTTTTGCTTAATATGTTCATCCTTAGCCCAACTTGAGTTTCCTCCAGACTTTAAATTTGGTGTGGCGTCTGCAGCTTATCAAGTAGAAGGCGGATGGGACGCTAATGGTAAGACTGATTTAATTTTTTTCATAATGTAAATGCCGCTTCTTTCCTTTTAGGAAAAGGTGAAAATATTTGGGACCGCTTAACTCACGAACATCCCGATTGGATGGCAGATGGTTCTAGTGGGGATGTAGCTTGCGATTCTTACAATAAATGGGCCGATGATGTTTCAATCTGCAAAGATTTAGGAGTAAATTTTTACAGATTTTCGATATCATGGTCTCGAATTATGACCTACGGGACCACAAATGTGATAAATCAAGATGGTATCCGATACTATAACGACTTAATTGATGGTTTGCTGGCCAATGGGATCGAGCCGTACGTTACCATGTACCACTGGGATTTGCCACAACCGTTGCAAGAAGTAGGTGGATGGCCTAACCCCAAAATAGCAGAATACTTTGAAGACTACGCAAACGTCTTATTTGAAAACTTTGGCGATCGCGTGAAGTTCTGGATAACGTTCAACGAACCTATTGAAGTTTGCAAAACTGGTTATGGTGAAGGGACATTCGCCCCTGCTAAGACTGCCGGAGGGATTGGTGATTACCTCTGCGGAAAAACCTTAATATTGTCCCATGCTAGAGCGTATCATTTGTACCAAGACAAGTACAAACCAACCCAAAATGGCATGGTCGGTATAACCATTAGTTCTGGATGGGCAGAACCTAACACGGATACTCCTGCGGACATTGAAGCTGCTGAAAGAAAGATGTCTATGGAGGTATTTTGTAGACTTTTATTCTTATTGCATTTATTTGCACTCCTCTATTACAGTTCGGTTGGTGGGCAAACCCAATTTATTCCGAAGCGGGAAACTACCCCGACGCTTTGATTCAAAGGGTAGCTGAAGTTAGCGCCGCTGAAGGATTTCCTAGATCAAGACTTCCAGCATTTACTGAGGAGGAAATTGCATTCATCCGAGGAACTGGCGATTTTGTGGGTCTTAATCACTATTCCACTTGGTTGATCGGAGCTGGCGATTGGGCTATAACTGATCCTCCATCATTTTGGAAAGATGTCGGTGTTTATTCTTGGCAAGATCCAGAATGGGAACCTTCCGCTGCGGATTGGCTAAAGGTTGTACCTTGGGGCTTCAGGAAAACTTTAAACTGGATCAAGAACACATACAATAATCCAATTGTTTTCGTCACAGAAAACGGATTCGCTGACGGTGGGGAGCTTGACGACCAAGGAAGAATAAATTATTACAGGGTAAAAAATTCATGAAATAATCGCAATTATATTTTTAAGTTTTCTTTTTATGTGCACCCAGGGATATTTAACAGCCTTATTGGAAGCTATACATGAGGATGATTGCAATGTCCAAGGATATACAGCTTGGAGTATCATGGACAATTTCGAGTGGAGACAAGGATATACGTAATAAACAGTATACTACAAAAAAGAGCATAGGATTAATAATGATATTTTTTAGGCAAAAATTCGGTATATATCAAGTGGACTTCAGTAGCCCTGATCGAACTAGGACCCCCAAAGCATCCGCAGCTTTTTATAATTCGATCATTATATCAAGAGTTATTCCTGATGCTACAAAAAAATAAGCAATAATGATACTGTACAATTATGTAACTACGTGTACATCTAAATAAAGATTGACCTTACATCTAATTTTGTAAGTTTATTTTGTGATACTATGTGCATATAGATAAAACTACAAAAAGAATCCTGCTACTTGACGAGAAAGCTTATTTGATCAAGGTCTCTGATGCTTGATAAAGTTTATCATTTGCACGGAAATCATGTTATCCACATATACAGTTACGTATCAGAAAATTGTCAATGAAAAATTAATATCAAATTAATCAAACTTTTAAAAGATAAAATCACTAAAATTAGTTTTAAAAATTTCTCGAGTACTATTTGCGAATACTTATTATATGTGTAGTAAATAGTGTTTTGCCGTTTTAAATCAATATTAGTTTAGAAAGCAAAACCATGGCTTCACTTATAATCATATGTACTTTTATTTTCTTTATTGGAGCAACTCAAGGCCAGTACGAATTTCCCCCAGATTTTTTATTTGGAGTTGCTTCTGCATCGTACCAAGTTGAGGGAGGATGGAACGCTAGTGGTGAGTTTATTTTTAACTCATTCTAAAGCTGTTGGTAAACGATTATTTGTTACTAGGCAAAGGAGAGAATATTTGGGATCGACTGACCCACGATCATCCAGATTGGATAAAGGATGGATCGACAGGAGATGTAGCTTGCGATTCTTACAATAAGTGGGCAGAAGATGCCCAAATTTGCGCAGACCTAGGCGTTAATTTCTATAGATTCTCCTTGTCTTGGTCGCGCATCCTTCCTGAAGGCACTGCAAATGTTGTGAACGAAGATGGGATTCGTTATTATAATGACTTAATTGACGCCCTTCTTAATAAAGGAGTTGAACCTTTCGTTACCCTCTACCACTATGATTTACCGCAACCTATTCAGGATTTAGGAGGATGGCCCAACCAGCAAACTGTTGAATATTTTGAGGATTTCGCAGATATTGCTTTTCAGCATTTTGGCGATCGTGTTAAAAAATGGATTACCTTTAACGAGCCTATAGAGATTTGCAAGACTGGTTACGGGGAAGGTTTTGCAGCTCCCGCGGTGCACGCTTCTGGAATAGGTGACTATCTTTGTGGTAAAAGTGTATTGTTGGCACATGCCAGGGTCTACCATTTATACCAGGACAAATACAAAGCTGAACAGGGTGGTAATGTTGGAATAACTCTCAACATAAATTGGGCGGAACCAAATTCTACGGCTCCTGGAGATATCGAAGCTTCTGAAAGGGCAATGAATATGGAGCTGGGATGGTACGCTAATCCTATTTACGGGGAGTCCGGCAATTATCCAGATGCGTTAATACAAAGAGTTGCTGAAGTCAGCGCGGCTGAAGGATACCCTAGATCAAGGCTTCCAGAACTTTCCTCTGAAGAAATCGAATACATTCGAGGGACTTCAGATTTTTTGGGCATTAACCACTATTCAACATCGCTGGTGACTCTTGGGGAATACCCTTCTACAGACCCACCATCGTTTTGGAAGGACCTTGGCGTTACCTTTTCTCAAGATCCGTCATGGGAGAGTTCCCCTGTAGGGTGGCTAAAGGTGGTGCCTTGGGGCTTCAGAAAAACTTTAGCTTGGATTAAAAACGCTTACAATAATCCTATTGTCTACGTAACTGAAAATGGTTTTGCTGATTATGGAGATCTTGAAGATCAGGGAAGGATTGATTATTACAGGGTAATCTTTTTTGTTACGTAATTAAATTATTACATTAATATATTTTCTTCTTATTTTTAAAATTACTAATCCAGGGGTACCTGAAAGCGTTACTTGAAGCTATACACGAAGACGAATGTAATGTGCAGGCGTACGCGGCATGGAGCGTTTTAGATAACATGGAGTGGAGAGATGGATATACGTAATAACTTTCCTTACTAAATTGAGTTCATATTATTGGTAAATTAATGTTTTAGGGTAAAGTTTGGTTTATACCAAGTTAATTTCGATGATCCAAACCGAACAAGAACCCCGAAAGCGTCCGCTGCGTTTTACAATGATGTTATTACAAGTAGGATTGTCCCGGACGTTTGAAAAGGAAGAAGGATACTAAAAATTTATAATTTCAACTTACATACCTAATTATAAATAAAAATGTATTTATATACTAGACGTTGTTTAAGAAAAAGAATTTTGAATAGTTTATTTACTTCAAAATTGAATAAAGCGACAATTGACATAGCTTTTGCAAAATTTTATGTAACAACCCGAAAAAGTATTTATAAAAATGCTTAGAATTCAAAAAAATTGTCAAATTCCCAGTGAGTTTATTATGTTGCAATTAATATTCGCCGCACTATTTTGCTTAATTATTGAGCTAGGCTTAAGTACTCACCAGTTTCCCAAAGACTTCTTATTTGGTGTAGGTTCGTCCGCCTATCAAACCGAGGGAGCTTGGAATGTAGATGGTTTGTAGATTTTATACAAGTTGTTAAATGTGTCCTTATTCTAAGCGTTCTAGGAAAAGGAGAAAACATTTGGGACAAATTTATTCACACCAAACCAGACCGAATTAAGAATAAAAACAACGCGGACGTCGCTTGCGATTCGTACCGCAAATGGTCTAAAGATATCGATATTCTCAAGCACTTGCAAGTAGACTTCTACAAGTTTTCAATTTCTTGGTCGCGTATTCTTCCAACTGGTTTATCCAACAAAGTCAATCCGCTTGGAATCGCTTATTATAACAAGGTGATTGATGCCTTAATTTCGAATGGCATCACTCCTTACGTTACACTTTACCACTGGGATTTACCACAACCTCTGCAAGAGCTGGGTGGCTGGGCCAATCCTGAAATTGCCGATTTATTTGCGGATTATGCGGATGTAGTCTTTCGTAGTTTCGGAGATCGAGTAAAGCTGTGGATAACAATACATGATCCAATAGGAATTTGCATTTCTGGTTACGGCGTTGGAATGTTTGCACCAGGAGTCTCTATGAATGGCGTTGGGAATTATCTTTGTGGAAAGGCTATCTTATTAGCACATGCGAAAGCGTACCGCTTATATCAATTAAAATATCTATCTGGTCAAAATGGTCCATAACTCTTAAACTATAAATTAGAATAGTAGTTGCATTTTGCTTTTTGTAGGTTCAATTGGAATCGCCATAACCGCGAGTAGCGTTGAACCAGCAGATAGCAATGTCCAAAAGGATGTTTTGGCGGTCGATCGAAATAACCTAATGGAGGTTTGTTAATTTAATTTCTTAGTTCCTACTAAAAAAGTTGTACAACCATCACATCATTATAAGTATTTTTTAATTAATAATCAATTTAATTGCTGCTCTTACAATCGCTGTTAAAAGCTGTTGGCTAAAGCTAAGCGCTAAAATTATTTTTTTCTAAGAACTTGATAAATTATTGTTATTGATGACATAGATTGAATTGCAATGTATCAATTGTCCTCAGTATCAAATCCCATGTTTGGCGGGCATTACTGGATGTACCACCTTTGGAGAACTTAAATATTTCTTAATAATTTGTTTTCAGTTCGGTTGGTTTGCACATCCAATTTACTCAACGACTGGTAATTATCCAACAGTTCTTATCGAAAGGGTCGGTAACGCAAGCAAAGCGGAAGGTTTCACCAGGTCACGACTGCCTGCGTTCACCCAGGAGGAGGTGTCATCAATTCGAAGAAGTGCAGACTTTCTGGGTCTCATTTATTTCACTTCGTATCTAGTCACAGAATCTGATTTTCCGAGCAAGGATCCTCCATCCTTCGCCAAAGACTTGGGCCTCAAGTACATACAGGACATCAAGTGGACCCCTTCGGCCGTCAGTTGGCTGAAAGTTGCTCCTTGGGGTCTCAGGAACATTTTGAATTGGATTAAAAAGTTTTACAACAATCCACCTATAATGATCTTTGGGAATGGGTATCCTGACAATGGAACAAATTTGAACGATGTGGACAGGATAAAATATATCAAAGTACGTCGGGATTTATAGTAGAAGAACATTGATAATTTGATTTCTTGTCGTAGGAGCACCTTATTGCTCTTTCGCAAGCAATAGAGGAAGATGGCTGCAACGTCAAGTGTTATACTTATTGGAGTGCTTTTGACAACATGGATTGGGTTGATGGCTACACGTAATTAGTTTAATTCATAAATTTACACATAATTTTTTTAACGAATTTCAGATGTAAATTCGGACTGTACAAAGTGGACTTTGACGATCCCGAAAAAGCTAGAAAACCAAAGCAGTCTGCTGAGTACTATAAAAATATTATTTCGTCCAAAAGCGTCCCTGATGGTTAATGTCGTACGTATTGGTGGTAATTGTATCGTGAGTAATAAATAATGTAGTATGAATTTTAAATAAGTTTTTATTAATAACACGAATATATGTTCAAGGTTATGATTCTATTAGTTTGTATTACAAGTAATCATACAGGTTGAGAGCGTTAGATTTTAAAATTAATAGATAAACACGATATCTATTCTAAATATGGCATGTTTACTGTGTGTGGTACTCATCTGAGGTTTTACATTTAAACACCTTGATAAATTGGTATACTTCTCCAAGATTGCAAAGTAGGTAAACAGTGCCAACTTAGGTGTTGCATTAGCTTCATCAAAATGCAATTCGCTTTGTGGCTAATTGTGTATTCCTGTGTCTACGTGGCGCCAATTCAAGCTGGCCCCTATGACTTTCCAGAAGATTTTGAATTCGGCGTCGCTTCTGCAGCTTATCAAGTGGAAGGAGGATGGGATGCTAATGGTACGTTTACGTTATTTGCAATATATTTTTCAGAAATAAATACCATTTATTTATCAGGAAAAGGCGAGAACATTTGGGATAGGTTAACTCACTCTCATCCGGATTGGATAGCAGATGGATCAAATGGAGATATAGCCTGCGATTCGTACAATAAGTGGAGCGAAGACGTCCAAATAATTAAAGATTTGGGAGTGAATTTTTACAGGTTTTCGATTTCATGGTCGCGGATTTTACCAACGGGCTATACTAATGTAATCAATGAGGATGGGATAAGGTATTACAACGATTTAATAAACGGGCTCTTGGCCAATGGCATCCAACCATTTATAACACTTTACCATTGGGACTTGCCACAACCTCTACAAGACATTGGCGGATGGCCCAACGAGGTTATTGCTCAGTATTTTGAAGACTACGCCGACGTCGTTTTCCAAAACTTTGGGGATAGGGTAAAGCGATGGCTCACCTTCAACGAACCTCAGGAAATTTGCGAAACTGGATATTCTAATGGCGTATTTGCACCAGCGTTGAGTTCACCAGGAGTTGGAGGATATCTTTGCGGGCGAACGCTCTTGCTGGCCCATGGTAGAGCTTATCGATTGTACAACGATAAGTACAAAGCGGAACAAGGTGGTATGTACTAATCATTACTATGTTAAAGTTGCTACAGATGATAAGATTGCTAAATATCTTCAAGTTACTAAAAATCTTCATCCAAACAGGTACTGTGGGTATAACAATTAGCTCTGGCTGGTCCGAACCAAAAACATCAAGCACTGAGGACGCAGAAGCTGCTGAAAGAAGTATGATGATGGGTGTAAGTTTCTCCCTTAATATCATTTCTTTAATGGGGCATTTGAAGTGTATGTTTGGTTGCCTAAATTTTTAAGAAATTCACGTATTTCAGTGGCCACTAAAAGATACGAATCTCAAAAACCATACCACTAGTTTACAATATAAAAGTTACAATGGCAAATATAAAGTTGTAGGTCAAAAATGAGCTATTCTTTGTGACATATTTTTCGTTTATTTAATAATAATAATAATAAAAAATAGCTCATTTTCGACCTAGTACTTTATATTTGCCATTGTAACTTTTATATTGTAAATTAATGGCATGGTTTTTGAGATATCAATCTTTTAGCGGCACACTGAAATGCGCCAATTTCTTAAAAAAATAGGCAACCAAACATACACTTCAAATACCCCGTTAAATTCCTTTCATGAACATATCTTTAAATTAATTTTATGAATATTTCTTTAAATGACTGAATTTTCGATTAGCTTGGCTGGTGGTCATATCCAATATTCTCCGAAGAAGGCGATTACCCGGCCATCATGAGGCAAAGAGTAGGCGACATTAGCGCTGGGGAAGGTTTTTCTCAATCGCGTTTACCTCCGTTTTCCCAGGAAGAAATCGATATGATCCGAGGTTCCGCAGACTTTTTTGGTTTAAACCATTACTCCTCATATCTAATAAGTCCCAATGAGCAACCGATAACTGCACCCACTTCTTATGGAAAAGACGTTGGAACTATGGGAGACGTAGATCCAGAATGGCCGGAATCGTCCTTACCCTGGCTTAGAGTAGTCCCATGGGGATTTAGAAAGTTATTGGCTTGGATCAAAGACACTTATAATAACCCAATAGTGTACGTAACAGAGAATGGTTTTGTGGACACTGGTGGATTGGACGATCAAGGCAGGATAGATTACTACGCAGTAAGTTAACCTGGAACAAACTTTGAATTTTATTTCATTTGTTTGAAGTGTGGGGAGTAAATTAAAACGTTTCACAGCAATATCTCAATGCATTACTGGAGGCTATACATTTGGATGGCTGTAACGTTCAAGCCTACACCGCTTGGAGTGTGATGGATAATATGGAATGGAGAGAAGGATACACGTAATTAATTTAACCTATTTGTTTTCCTTAATTAATAATATAATGTTTGTTTTAGTGCCAAGTTTGGGCTTTATGAAGTCAATTTTAATGATGCCAATCGAACGAGGACTCCGAAGGCCTCGGCTGCTTTTTACAAGGAGGTTATTGATAGTAGAACTGTTCCAGATAGAAAATGATGTGTAAACAATGAAAATGTTATTTTATTTAATAACAATAAAGTTTTTACTCTTTCTTGTTGTATAAAGTAAAACATGAAAATAGCATGACAATGTTGGGAGAAGAGGACGTTTTTAACAAATTAATTGTATTCAATAGAAAAATAAACGGAAAATACTTATTGAAATGTAGACATTACAACGTAGCTTGTACATCTAGCCTTAGACATATAAACCATAACAGGCATCAACACTTTGACAACGACAGTTCTAATCTATGCGAGAAAAAGGTTGAAATAAAAATATTATATTAAAAAAAGATAAATACCCTGCTTTTATGTACAAGTAATAAATACATAAAAGCGGGGTATTTATCTCTTTTTAATATAATATTTATATTATCTCTGCTGGGTATTCTAATATTGAAATAAAAATGTTTAATCTCAAATAGCTATTGCAAAGATTTAAGCTAAAAGATATACTTCATTAATTCTTCTGTAAACCTTATGTAACTTTTTCCATTACAGGTTGAGATCTACTCTCTTATGAACTACTATTCATTTCTAGATCTAATGTTCGTAATTTCAAAGACGATATTATGTCAATATTTACCCCTTTACAGTGATGGTTGAAAAATTGGAGACAACGTTGGAACCGCAATCTAAGTTTATGTTCCTCACAACATCTATTCTAGGATATATAAACTTCCCCTATACTGCAGAACTTATAGCAATTTTAGAAACTCTAAAACTATTAACCATATGTTTTCAAACAAGGAGAGACTTTTACCCTTATTGTATACCTTATTTAAAAAAAATCAATATAACAAGAGTATAGCTTGCGAGATATTTTCTTATGTGTTGCCTCTTCCGTAGTTCTCGCCTATTATTTGTTTTACCAACTCTGAGAAGAACTGTTCAGCAAATATTGTTTTCTTGTATCCTTGTCATTAACGTTTCCGTTTTGAGTTTACAGGGTAAGTAGGTTGGAATTGATTATGTTATTCTTCGGTTTAGAACGTTCAGATTGCATGAAGGGCAAATAATAGTTATTTATACACCGAGGTAGTTAGACAGTGTATTATTTCCGAGAATTTAAATTATGCCCGAGACGAGCGTAGCGAGTCGAGGGCATTATAAATTCGAGGGAATAATACTGTCTAACTCCTGAGTGTGTATACAAAACTTTTCTACTGAGCGTTAATAATTATTTT
>JAWQRP010001039.1:0-21650 GCA_033557875.1 Quadriops clusia | reverse complement strand
GTTCGAACATTAAATCGTTGATTTTTCTTCATTTTGGGCCTAAGCCAAGAAATTTATTACAGAAATACAATAATCTAGTGATAATATGTCGATATAAGTCGAAATTAACCCAAAATCGTGGGCCCCAAAAACCGTACCACTCCCGAAAGGTCCAACCAAATTTCCCGCCACGCGAATGTAAATAATGGGCAATTTCGCGAAATCCTCGAGTCCAGCGTAAGGGAATTATCGAATCTTCGAGACTTTCTCACACTCTAGCTCGATATTTTACCGCCGTACTCTAATTAGCACACTGTCAAATTTAAAAGCCGCTAACGAAAATAGCGAATTCCGAAAACTCTGCACATTACTGACCGTTCCGTCGTCTGAAGTCATTTTCGTTAATTTTTTCTGGATCCTCATCACATCCTCTTCGACACTCATCTTCCGAATTTTGCTTTGAATAGTCGTTCGCGTGGATAAAAAACCTTTTACAAGTTTAGCGGACAACTCATTTAACAACAGACGCCACAACGACAATGGCGAACTGATTGCGAGTCGTGCATCGAAAGCGAAACAAACACGCTACAGCTCGCGCATGCGCCCTGCCAAATGCGTCAATGTTTTTTGTGCGGCAATTTTATAAAAACTAACAATAGTAATAATGCAAATTATTCATCGCATTTGCCACAAAGCAGTAAATATGGAACGAAAATTACAAGATTTTCCAAGTCATGACAGCGTGAAAAGCAATGCGATCATATTGGATATTTCTAGATGCACGCACTTCAATGACGACCTTAATTTCTTACAACATGAACAACGTGCTTTTGTTTGGTCTGACAGTTTTGGTTTGAATCCGCGATTAATACAGCATGTTATGTCAAAACAAGAATTTAAAATTATTTCACAATAATTTATTATTTTTGTGTAGCTTTCCATAAGAAGTAATAAATCGTTTTTGCTAGACATCACTTTATTTAACAAAAATGTTATTAAAACGAATATATGTTAAACTTGCATCTAATGGGTTATTTTCTAAATATTTCAATGTATCGGTTCCTTTTCGTAGAAATGTAAGTTTTTTTATCTCACTTATCTAAATATTTATAACTGGGGCCCATATTATTATTATTATTATATGCTTATTCTAAACAAATATTTGTGTTGGTATAGTAAAACAACTCATGATGACCAGTTTCATCATGTAGAACGACTTCTTCAAACTTTTTTTTGGTTTTTACTTGCCAAGAGATAATCTTTCAAAAATAATAACAAATTATATAATTTGGAATACATACAATTGCCAATAGAGAAAAAAAAAGAGCTTTCTTTTAGGCCCACCCCACACTACAGGCTAAACTATCGACCGATAGTTTATTACAATGACATTTAAATGTGAGTGTACACATCTAACCGAATCTGGTCGGTCGATATAAAAGTTGGATCCGATCACCAATCACATACAAGTTTGGCTAGTGTGCACGGATGCAATCAACTCGACTAAACTATCGGACAATAGTTTAGTCTGTAGTTTGTGCTAAGTATTAAAATCACTCAAAAAACATACGCAAATTATTTCACTACACTGATATCCCCATTTTGACCTAAACCTACAAAATGAAAATAATTTGTCTATTTTTTAGAGTTTCACTAGTCTACCGATCAAAACTTGTAAAACCACCCCTTTTATTCTAAACTCGAAATGTACAGTAAATAAATATTGCACGACAAAGACCATATCCATTGAGGAAAACCCACTCCCAAAAAAAATTAGCCCTGCTAGCAATTATACAAACCGATCAAGCACTTGCGGGGAATTAAATCTCGAAAACATCGGACAAAAAGTTATCCTCTGTGGCTGGCTAGAATTCCAAAGGTTAAAGAAATTTCTCGTCCTAAGGGATGGATATGGACAAACACAGCTTGTAGTGAACGATACCGTAAGCATCTAAATCGTAAATTCAATTTCAAATGTAATTATGTCCCGAACACATTTTTGTTAAGGACCTAAAAACGCAGAAAATCATACAATCCCTGCCATATGAGTCAATTATTAGAGTTGAGGGTGAAGTCGCAGCAAGACCCAAAGACATGGTGAACAAAAACCAAGCCACCGGTGAAATCGAAGTATTGATCGAATCTCTAGCTGTGTTAAACCCTGCAAATGAACAACTTCCGTTCAACATAAGGGAATTTCAAAAGGCGAAGGAGCCTCTCAGAATGCAATTTCGATACCTAGACATGCGCTTTCCTAAAATGCAAAGGAACTTGCGGATGAGATCGGATGTTCTTATGGATATGCGGTATTTTCTTTGCAAGAAGGCGCAGTTTATCGATGTAGAAACGCCGACTCTTTTTAAAGCTACACCTGGGGTAAACCTATCTTATTTTTTATCATTATTATTCATATTATTATTATATATTAATAATAATATTATTATTATTACCTCCAGGGCGCACAAGAATTCATTGTACCAACCCGTTTCCCAGGCTTATTTTATTCACTAGTACAGAGCCCCCAACAATTTAAACAAATGCTAATGGCTGGAGCGATTGACAGGTAAAGATAAATCTCAAGTAGATATAAAATATTCAACTACATTATACTATTATATATATAATTATCCAATCTATTATTTCATGTAGGTATTTCCAGATAGCTCGATGTTATCGTGACGAAGGTTCCCGCCCAGATCGTCAACCAGAATTCACCCAATTAGACATAGAAATGTCCTTCACAAACAGTGAAGGAGTCCAATCTCTCATCGAAGATCTTCTCAATTTTTCCTGGCCGAACTATCTACCAAAAATTCCGAAAACATTTCCAAGGATTAGATTTAAGGATGCTATGGAATGGTACGGCTCGGACAAACCTGACACGAGGTTTGATTTTAAGTTACGCAATTGCACCGATATTTTCGCATTAAATCCTGTCTTGAATAAAAGTGAAACCTTCGGTGCTTACTGTTTATATTTTGAACAACCACATAATTTGCTTACAACCTCCATTAAATGCGACTTCACAAGTTTGGCCCAGAAATACAAGTCGGCGAAATTCGTGCAAATAAAATTGCCATCCCGAGCTAATTGGGTTGAAAAAATAAAAAACTTATTGGAGGATCATCTTGCTGGTGCACTTTGGGATGGATTGCATTTACAGGAAGGCGGAGTTCTGTTTTTGTCTTTTGGAAACAAATTTGAAGTTGTAAGTACACACTGCACTTTTTTAATTACCTTGAGATTTTTAATAAATCAATTTTTTTTTACCACTTTGAAATCTTTATTTGGAAATTAAAATATAATTTTTATGTACATTCCTTAAGACTCTTATTTTACTAAACAGCAAACTCTCCTAGGAAAAATCCGAACAGACTACGTCAACCACCTGGAAAGCAAAGGCCAAAAAATCAAATCCAACACCATGAACATGTTATGGGTTACAGACTTCCCATTATTCGAACTAGGCGAAATCCCAAACAAACTGTATTCCGCCCACCATCCATTTACGGCTCCACACTTCGACGACTTACATTTATTAGAAATATCTCCGTTAAACGTCCGGGCTCAAGCCTATGATTTAGTATTAAACGGCAATGAAATCGGTGGCGGATCTATAAGAATTCACGATCCTGTGCAACAAGAATACATACTAAACCTATTAGACATAGACAAAGGTTTTATGCAGCACATGTTGGACATGCTGGGATCAGGTTGTCCACCTCATGGAGGAATCGCATTAGGTTTAGATAGGCTAATGGCAATTATTTTGGATACACCTTCGATTAGAGATGTTATTGCATTCCCAAAATCATCGGAAGGGCGAGATCCTGTTAGTGGGGCCCCATCAGTTGTTTCCGAAGAAGATAAAAAGATGTATCATATACGAACTATCGTTGCATAATTAAAGGTGATTATTTAAAAAAATATATAGTGCTAGCCATATATTGTATTATAACAAAATAATTTATTACTTAATTTTACTTATAGAGAACAGAATAAAAAAATTATGTTTTCAAGCACATAACTAATGCTATTTACATTCTTTGACCTGTTTAGCCGCCAAACACATCCTCGATAACATCCCGGACATCTGTAGAAGCGTAGTTAACCCATCCACAATCCTCTGGTGAGTCAAACCAATTTCCTTAATAAAAGCGAGTTTCATCGGTTCTTCGATATCCAAATTCTTACACACTTTAAAAACATTCTTAATAATGTCTTCGGCAGCATATCCTAAATTCCATAAATGCTCCATCACCTTATATGCCTTTCTTATGTCCCCGTCCACGCAAGACTTAATCATATCTTTAATTAAAAGAGGATGTGGTTCATCACATACTTTAAACACATTTTCCGCATTTACGATATCAAAGCCGTTGAATGTTGATTGTATGTTATTTAAAGCTTGCCGCATGTCACCTTGTGCAGTGAATACAATAGCTTCCAGACCATCTTCTGTATATAATACGTCTTCTTTCTTGCATATTTGTATAACCCTGGCCAAGACTTGCGCATCTGATAAACGAGAATACCTCAAAATTGCACAGCGAGACTGAATGGCTTCGATAACTTTCTCACTATAATTGCAAGCTAAAGCGAATCGAGTAGTGTTGCTGTAAATTTCCATTGTTCTCCTTAAGGCTTGCTGGGCTCCTTCCGTCATACTATCTACCTCATCTAGAATGATTATCTTATGCCTGCCTGGAGGTAATGTGACTTTCTGTTGCGCGAACATTTTAACTTTATTTCGAACAGTGTCAATGCCTCGATCGTTAGACGCATTCAATTCAAGTACTGCGTCTTTAAACGAGGCCCCTAGAAGGATCTTAGCGAGGCACAAAATCGTAGTGGTTTTACCAACACCCGGGGGTCCTGCGATGATTACGTTGGGCACATTTCCTTGTTTGGCGAATATGGACAATCTTGCAATTGTGTCTTCATTTCCCACTATGTCTTGGAACACTTGGGGGCGATACTTCTCAATCCATGGCAAATTGCAGTGTTTTGGTGTTTCCTTTTCAATAGGGTCTTTTGAAGGGCCAGCCACTGGGGGAGAGGCTTCATCGACTTCCATTGCTGTTTCCATTGTTTAT
This sequence comes from Quadriops clusia, assembly GCA_033557875.1. Classification (NCBI taxonomy): domain Eukaryota; kingdom Metazoa; phylum Arthropoda; class Insecta; order Coleoptera; family Hydrophilidae; genus Quadriops; species Quadriops clusia. The sequence goes on along the minus strand of JAWQRP010001039.1, from coordinate 16,575 downwards.
TTAAAATATCAGTTATTCTAATTATTGAGATTTCGAACTGCCTGTTTGACAGGACTATCACGTTTGATTTCCCTCCAATAAATTGAGGTTATGTTTATTTTGACATTTATGGACCTAATTTGTCAGTATCAACGACGTCAATATGTACTGCCCGTTACAAATTAAATGAAATTTATTGCAACGGAAGTTTGAAATGATTATATTTATTATCATTAGTACAACTTCTCTATGTTCTGCATATAATGTTCATCTCATTAGCGATAGCTGATTCTATCCAATCGTATTATTTATCTTATTAAAAATACTCATTTAATTTGTAAAACACCGTACATACGATATTCAACGGTTTATGGATTTTGTATTATTTGACGACCAGTATTATTGGATCAGATAGACCAATGACGAAATAGACATCGTTGAAATAGACTTTACAAGTTGTGCCTCGTGGACATGTGTTAACGAAGTTATAGTTTGCATTAAGTTACCTTACTTGTGCCCTAAAGTAAAAATTATAAATCAGCAAATTAAATGGAGAACGATGGCAAAGTTAAGATTATAGAAATATTTGTTTTGAGTTTAAATAATTTAAATAAGAAAATGTATCCAAAAGTAAGCACTTTCAAGAATATAGGCAAATGAGCAACAGCAATGATAGTGCTCTATTGGAAAAATATAAAGAAGAATGATGGAATTTTTTAATTAAATAACAAAATATATCCAAAGTTAAACACTTTAAAGCAATGATACATAATACTCTATTGGAAAAATTAATAAGTGATACCATTAAGTATGATTCAGTCGATTCTATAGTGGAGATGCAATGAATGTGGAGATGGAAGGTGCTGATACTTATCGCATAGAATTGTCAGGTTAATAATTAAGGGAATCGCATTCATGGAGAAACAATACACAGGATGAAAGAATAATATAGTATTAAATCTGAATTTTATTTTAAATAATTATATGTACTTATTAAAAGATATTTTCTTCAAAATCGTTTAATTCTTTCTACACCTTTTTATATTTATTTTAGGTATAAAAATCTATTGAAATTGTTATCTTAACGGTTTGTATATTGTTCGTTTTAACTTCTTTGAAGATACAAATTGAAATTAAAATTCTTCCAATTCTCCTTACTAAATTATATAAAATATTTAATTATGTTATTATTGTTATTAAATTAAAAACAATAAATGAACCATTGTTTGTAGTAGACCTTTATACCTAAAATAAATATACAATATTATCTATAGTGTCATTATAAGCCCACGTAAAATTCTAATATAAGTATGTAATAACAAACACCAAATCAAAACATATTATTCGAAAAACTAATAGAGGCTTTTCAATTTAACCTTTTTTGTTTTCTATTTAAAAGGAAAATAAGTAATACTTACTTATAAACAATATGAAAGTAGAAGTTCTACAATAAATCAAAAATTATCAAAAATGCTCTTAGGCTCTGTCAATAATAAACGATTCCTACGAAAAAAAAATGATATATTTTTATTATGTCATGTTTTGTACTTACCTTCTAATTATTGTTCATATTGTTTAACTTTCATGTTCAAATTGCATTAAATAACTCAGAAATTATTTTTTTTAATGAATTCCTAATAAAATATGCATTAGATTATGTCTACATTTAAATAAAATTTCTCATTTTCAAACAATACAAAAAAGTGCTAAATACAATTAACAATATTTTCCTCCTGAAATTTTCTTCACCACTATACACATTGCATAAATCCGTGTGGCACAAACATTTCACTACCGTAACAAACCTTTGATTTAATTTCTTGCATATCAATTCGTCTTCATATTCAGTGTAAAAATCTGTGCCGTTATAACACTTATTCACAGATAAATAATATCTCCTACTTCTTATGCGTTCATCGAATTGTAAAATCCTTCGTCTGACTGGTTTCCCAGGTCTAGCATTAATTCCAGCACCGCCTTTGTAAAACGGCAGAGCACGATAAAGGTCTGTTATAACGGCAGTCATACATGTTTTAATACCTTTTGGACACTCTACAGGATTTGATCGGCTTGTCATGCATCCTCCGCCGTATTGATCTAAGCACTGATAGCAATGTATGCTGGAAACTAGTGTGAGATTTGGATTAACTTAAACCTTAAAGCAAATAAAAAAATGGACTTACCACCAATTACAAATAATTCAAGAATTAAGGCAGTAATGAAAGCTAACCATATAGCTGACATAATGTATAAATTTAAAATATGAAATTTCACTATAGCAATTAAGTAAGTTTGAATAATTTGGATATTTTACTATCTAGTTTGAAAAAACTCGCAAAATTTACATGAAGTAACGTATTTGGTTGCATATATTTTTAAACTCAATAATAGCTCTATTGTTGTATTAAAATTGTTGTGTTACAATATTTTCTGGTACAAATTGATTTTCTATTTGTTTGTCTTCAGCCTTATTCTTCTCATTACTTTCCACTACTTTTAGTTTTTTCCAACGACGTTTTTTCATTCTTTCTTGTTTATTTTTCTTATTTGAAACACATAGGTCATGACCGGTCTTATTAGGATTTTGAGAAATTTTGGTCTTCAGCTAGCATTTCACTCCTTTATTCACTTTAAACAAATCTGTCGACGTTCTGTTTCTAAAGCTCATTTTCACTTTCTCGCAGAGAAAGTATAGTGATCATGCAAAAAAAAAATGTTTGAGATTTAGATGAATCTCGACGTTTTGAGTGATTCTGAGTCGATTTGGCCCTATTTTGCTTTTTTGTCTGTCTATGTGTAAACACGATAACCCAAAAACAACTTTAGCTAGATCGATGAAATTTCGTATATAGTCATTTTAGCTAAAAAGTAAACTCGTATCAACTTTTGGGTTGATTCAGATAACCGGGAGTGGTAGTTTACTTGAAACGGAAGTGGAACTTTTTCAAGGTGCCCTTTTACTTGAAGATATTTGTTTCAAATTTTGTACTAACTTTGGAAATAACAAAAAACTCACAGAAATCAAATTTTAGGGCAATTGCCCAACTGGAAGTGGTAGTTTACCTGAAGCAAAAATGGAACTCTTTCAAGTAAAGTGCCATTTTGCTTCAAGGAAATTCTTTTAAATTTTGTACTAACTTTTGAAATAACAAAAAACTCACAGACATCAAATTTTAGCACAATTACCCAACCGGAAGTGAACTTTTTTATCTATTGTTTTAAATATGCATGTGTATATAATATCAAAATTGTTAAAAAATCGTTCTGAATCCTAATGTGAATCTGTCTTATCTTGTCTAGTACAACTTAGAAATATGCGAGAAAGTTGAGTGGAGACCACTCCATATTTTTGTAAGTGTTCTCAATTTTTATAGTATTCCTAATAATTTCATCGATTCTATATGATCCTTTCTGTGAACTGTGTTAAAGGCCCCCTTAAAGTCAATGCTATTATGCTCCCATGTCTTTTGGATTATTCACTCTACAGTATGTACTAAATTTATGGTGAATCTGTTCATTCAGTCTGTAGTCATTTTGATAATGTCCAAATATTAAAAATAAATAATATCAAGGTCAAAAAAAATTTAGTAATTTTTGGAATAAAAACATATACATAAAATAAATATATATACAGACAAATTTATATTATAAATTATAAAATATTACGGATGGACATAAAAAATTAAGTATAATCACAGATATCTGTGGTATAATAAAGCAAATGCAGTAATAAAAGAAAATTCTTTCTTTTGTTCATTACCAAATAGCTTTGTTCCCAAACTGTACACATTGCACAGATCCACATAACAAGTACACACTACCAAAGTAAAATATCGTTGATTTACTGTATGACAACGTCTTCCTTGATCCACAGCACTTAAAAATGCCTTCCCGTTGTAACACTTGTTTACAGAGAAATAAATATTTCTTACTCGCACACGATCTTCAAATTGCAACAGCCTTCTTCTAACCACATTCCCTGGTCTTCGATTAATGGAGTTTCCCCCTTTAAATAAAGAGAGACCATACGGAAGATCTGTTAAATAAAATGTTATACATTTTCTTTCCAATAAATTCCTTTTTGTAAATACAAACCAGTTATGAATCCGACCATGCAAGCTTTAGTACCATTAGGACAGTCAACGGGGTTCGAATAGCTACCCAAACACCCACCACCGTGTTTGCTTTGACATTCGTAACAAGTCAAACTAAAAACTAAATAGTTTTTTATTGAGGCTTTATTTGTTGAAACTTAATAATCTGCGTTATATTATTCAAATCGATTAATACTATTAATTCATAATTTGGATATCTACATCATTGTACAAAGAATCTACCTCTATCAGTTCCACATAATATTATAACGACAAGTTGTAATAGCATTATGTAGTAAACAATGTAAATTTAGGATGTTATAGCAACCACACTCAAGACAGCGAAAACAAGATCATTTTAAATATTTGTTTTTTTATTCATAAAGAATGTATATGAAAGTCTAATCTAATTAAAAAAAAAACGAGAGTATATTGTATATTATTGGAAATATAATGTTCTGTTCTTCAATAACTCAAATCGATTAAGGAACACATTAAAAGTCATACAAAATATATATTTACAGAAATCAGTCAGATTTTCAATAAATTTAATATTTCGAAATAAAAAAAACACTATAGTATCTATCACAAAACAATACTGTTTCACTATTATAATGTAACAGTTCCTTAAAAGTATGTTATAAGACGGAAAATGCTATAAAGTTATAATCTAGGAGGATTAGTCAGTTAACATCACAATAATTTTTTTTTTAAACACCAATGAATTTGCAGTGATAATTTTGGACGATTTGTTACAGCCACCAAATATAGGTTTTCATAAGACGAAAGATTTGTTGCAAGTATTTCTTAATTTACTAGGTTTTTTAGCTATACATAGTTGCTGTAAAACTTTTAAAACTTAACGAGACCACATAATGTGAGGTGACCACATATTGTGACGAGACCGCATAATGTGATGAGACAGAACCAAGTTTTGTATTTGTGTAAAATAAAATTTTTTCTGTAAAAATAATATTTCTAAGTATACGTTCGCATTAAAATTATATAAATTTTCTGAACCAATTTTTAAAATTGCAAGTACAGCATTTTCTTAGAAAAATAAATTTATGTTAAAAACTGATTGAGGCTAAATAATTGCTGTTTTGGTACTTATGCAAAGAGAAAAACGTTTGGTTTTATCTTAAAAAAAAAACACATAGTACTGTTAGCGAAACAGGTACGTAAAATACATCGAGCTTGCTTTCCCAGCAACATGTCTCCATTTAAAATATATTATGCGCATTTTGCATTCTTACAAAATAGAACTTATGTGTCTTCCATGGAAGGTAGCCAGAAGGCCATGTTTGTGCAAGCCGAGGCAAGCATCATGTATTTTGGGTTGAATTGTACACATTGTACTGGTCCGGGATGATCGGCATTTAAAACGCAAACCTTGTATCCTGTGTCGGCATTCCATACGTGAACTCGACCGTCAGTTGAGCCACTGAAGATAAACTGGGAGTCAGGGCTGAAGGAGGCTTCGATGGGGATTCCTTTGTTGTTCAAGTGTCCGGTGAAAGTTTGGAGTGGCGTGCCATGGAAGGCATCGACCAATCGGATAATGGACCCGTTTGTACTGATGAGAATTGTTTTACCGTCTCTTGAAAATTTCAGTCCTGTCCAGTCGCATTCCTTTTCTTGCGTTAATTTGAATGTAACAAAAGGTCCCTATAATTAAAACAAATTCGTTACTTAGATACATACTATAACAAGAATATAAAGTTGATATAACGATAAATTTTTAACTTTATATGAATTGATGATATAAAAATGAATCGTTAAATCAGAAAAATGAATAGATAAAATTAGAAAATTCCGTTCATACTTTGTCAAACGATCGCAAGTCATACAGTTTGATGCATTCAGAATTAACACCGGCAGCAAAAATTAATCCTTCGGGATCGTACGCAGCGACAGGTCGTCCAGAAAGATGCATAAGCCCTTGACAATTAGGTGAACGTAAATCCCAGAGGCGCAACGTTTTGTCCATCGATCCCGACAAGAAGGTGTCTTCGACAGGGGACAGACATAGCGATACGACTTTCTTAGTGTGCCCTGGGAAATAGCGAATGTATTTGTTGTCATGGAGGGAGAGGTATCGTATTGTATCGTCAACCTTCGTCGAGCTGTGAATGGCAGTGTTCTTAGCATGTGTAAAGTGAATTAAGTCAACTCCATATTTTTTGCTGTTAACTGTCCGGACTTGTGTACCCTTCTCGCAATCGTAAATCACTATCTGATCGTCCTCACTACACGAAATCAGTGTTTCACCGCTTGGCGAGAAATCTATGCTGTTTATTTTGTCAGTGTTTTCGCGAAACACCTTCGCCACTCTGAAGCTCCTAACGACTTGATCTACCAGTTTCATCTTCATTTGTGCGGGCTTTAAATGTAAATAAAATGAATCTCTAGACGTAACGTTTAACAAAACGTCAGCTTCCACAACCTAAACAAAGAATATGGCCGATTCCGTTTCCTGTTCAGATACCAAAAGCTACTTACAATTGAATGATGAAACGAGTTTGAGTCAAAACAACTTATTTAAAGCAGCTTTAAAATAATTATAATTATTAACATGTCAATAATCGCTGGAAAATCGATGTTTTGTAGATTATATATTTAAAGTAGTAGTATTTTTGAGTTACTTCCGGTTGGGATCGTTAACATTAAGCCAGCTTTACAAACGATTGAAACAAACCCACAATTACACACCAATATTTATAGGAATGTTTTTAAACGTTATCTTCAAAACAATTCTTGGTATTTTAATTAAATACAGATATCAACTTTAAACGATTTATAATTAATTAAGATTTCATTGCCAAAAAGGCATTTTATTAATTTTTTAACTTATGTGGTCCAGACAATATTAGTATTCTATAGAAGTATAGCTCAGAAGCCTTTGACAACCGGTTTAAATGTCAACGTCAAACCTTCTTCCTTTCACTTCGATAGTTTGTTGCACTTGCATGTGATTTTGTAATTTTGCATCATATTACATGTGCTCGTAATTAGGAGAATATAAGTTAAAGTATTTAGTCACTGCAATTTCCACGTGCCGGTATGTATTCTGCTTTTATCTGATGCAAATTTAAACACCAAATCGTTTTAAATTCATAGAAATATCACTTGTTGGCAGGCAGTCCATATGGATATGTGAAAGAATTTGAACACCTTTTGCCCTATATTTTAGTAACTGGTTCACTTTTCCATTGTTACGTGAGTTTAGGCTGTAAGGTATACGTTTAGATATATATAATCATCTGAAAGTGCTATTTGTTTCCTTCATATCAGTTGTTAATTATTTTTGATAGTTTATAAATATGATGTATACTTTACTTAAGTATCGGTTAACTAAAGGTACAAATGAGCTAATTATTTTAGTTTCCAGTTTAAATAATTTCTATAAAAAAATTTTAAACTACATATGTTAAATATATCAAAACTGTATCATTGCCATTTTATAAATTAAATTTAATATTTTTTAAGTAACTATTCTTTGCAGAATGATTTAAATAACTTTTCTTAACTTTAGTTTAATTTTAAGATGTAGTAGAAATTGTTTATTTGACATTAAAAATTCTGTATTTATTTTGGAAAGAAGGCTCTGAGGAATTGTCATATATGCCATGAAACGCGTCAGCTCCCTTTTATTAAAGATTTTTATTAACTTATAAAACTCTTTTTTTTTTGAACTTATTCCCAAGAAGTAACCATCCTAAAATTATTTGTTAGTTCAAGAAACAAACACAACATAGTTGAATATTTATATTTATGTAGGTTGAGCTCCAGATGAAGACATGGACATTAATAACATAAGTTAGTAGAACTCACGAGAATGTTTATTTAAAATCAAAAGATGACCGGTTTCATCATATACACCAAACACTATATATATAATATATTATGGTTATAAAGGGAAAATGTATGGAGTTATAAGAGATGCGTTTTAAAATTACAAAATTGTAAAGTAGTAATCATAAAAAATTATTTTAATTGAAGATTCTTAATAAAATTAACAGTGACTGTAAATATTTAGATGTTTTTCTTGCTTTGCATCTTATAAAAGATCTAGTACCTCAGATTGATATTTTCCATTTGAAAATAAAAGCGTCCATAGATTGGTCTCGAAAACATTTTCAGATTAAAATTTTTTATTCTTTGTTATTATAATTTAGTATGTTACGAGACTTGGCCCAACAAGGTGTTCAAATTTTTCGGAAGAGGTAAAATAAAATCCTTGTTTATGGTAAACCATAAAGAAGGATTTTATTTTACCTCTTCCGAAAAATTTAGTATGTATTTAGTAATTACGAGAAAGTGTGCTTGTAATAAAATGTTTCTAAACTTACTCAAACAGTTCTTAACCCTTTAACTACAGATATACAGTCACTCACAAAAAACGTCGTGCAGCTAGCTCATATAAGTTTCACGTTACCCAGCGTTAAACTAAAACTGCTTTCAATTCCTGCAACAGCACTAAACGATGTTTACAACAATTAAGGTTAAGAATAATTTTTATTAAATATTTGCCACTAGACTACCTAGTCACGGACCAACATATTAACAAAGAGCTGATTTAGACTCACAAAAGTCGTCATACACTTTCAGGTTAACACAGCCTCGTGTAAGTATTTGGGACATTTTTAATTAACGATTATCATAATCCAAAAGGGTAGATCCATCAAAGGCGAGTTAAGGTTAATTCTGGGGAGGGTATTTCAATTGAACACTATCTCGTCCTGTTTATTATTTTACTTGGCGACAGTTTCACCCCGTCCACGGAGCACCCTCAAGGCACTGCAAATCATGAATCATAAATGACTTGTGTGTACGCAGTATGTATGTCTAAATCATAGCTGAAGTTCATATTTTATCATAAAAAATAGAATCATCGATAAACGGCACTCGTTCCTGGCTTATATTACCAGATCACTTATTGACGACAGCCGTACCTCATGAAAGTTTTATTGCGTCATCTATTGACGACAGTTGTAGCGAAAGGATTATGTAGTCTTATTTCCAAAGTTTTACGAAGTTATTTAAACTAATATTTTCAATACAAAATTATTAAAAGTAATGCTTTAAATATCACAATAATCAATCTTCTTTTTCTTTCTATATAGGTCAGTGGACACAAAACCTCAAAAGCAATGGATTCCCAAATGACAGCAAAGCAAATCCGCAGTGCCTTCATCGACTTCTTCAAAGAGAAGAAGCATGAATATGTGCACTCCTCTTCGACGATTCCTCTCGACGATCCAACACTTCTCTTCGCCAATGCCGGCATGAATCAGTTTAAGCCTATCTTCTTAGGCACAGTCGATCCCAACAGTGATATGGCTAAATGGGTGCGTGCAGTAAACACTCAGAAATGCATTCGTGCCGGTGGCAAACATAATGATTTGGATGATGTTGGTAAAGATGTTTACCATCACACATTCTTCGAAATGTTGGGGAACTGGTCCTTTGGCGATTACTTCAAGAAGGAAGTTTGTGCTTGGGCCTGGGAGTTTTTGACTGAAGTACTGCGTTTACCTAAGGAACGTTTGTATGTTACTTATTTTGGAGGGGATGAGAAGGCTGGGTTGCAGCCCGATGACGAATGTAAACAGGTAAGAATCTGATTTTATTATTACTTATTAAACACATTTTTCTATTTCCTCTTTATTACATTTTCCACCTAGCAATCTCTTCCAATACCTTCACTTGTTTGCCTCTCAGAATTATCCCCTGTATTTTCCTCAAAATCTTCATTTTCGTTGCATGTAGTTTTTGTTTTGATTCTTTCATTTCTGATTTTATTCTATGAAAGTCCAGACTAGTCATCACAGATGTCTATCTTTGTGTGTTACAGTCTTTGGTCACATATTTATTGTACCATATTGTTTAGCGCTTCAGCAATCTGCGCAGCTTTCATAGCTTGTCTTTGTGTTTTTAATTTTGTTTCTCTTGTGTTTATTCTTTCTACACCTAGATAATAAAATGGGCTTACTATTTTAATTAATTTTCATTTACTTTTAATTTACACTGTGTAGGCTCTCCCATTATTATTTGCATTTTTTTTATTGATGCAGATATGTGCATGTTAAGTCAGTATTAAAATTCCTACAAAAGCTTTTGTAACTCATCTTTTGTTTGCCAATACCACCCGCACAACATAATAATATATTGATATATATTTTTTTCATTTTGGTAGCCTTTCTTGTCTTATCTGATTCATTATTAAGTTAAACAGCAGAAGGCTCAAGACTTTGTAATATTATAGTTTTGATATGTATTATATTTTTAGTTGATATAATTTGCGTTGTGTCATTGATGTTCAGATCATCACAGATAAATAGATTGCTCATGTTTATGGAACAAAAGGTTGCCAATTTTGTTTAAAAATCATCCGTTAGATGGTGTGCACTGCTGCTGTAATTGTTGTTTGTAACTCAGTCAGGCTGTTGCGCCTATTTTCATAGAAAAACGTAACTGTCCATGAGCTATAAGTTTTTCTATTCATATATTTAAATTGTTGTGTTATATTGCAATCTGCTACGAGTACTCGCGAATATGTATATTCTAATGAGCTAATGTCCAAACTCAGTAAAGTAAATCTATGCACCGTTTGTATAGGCAACCGGTAGGTAGTAGCATAGAATGAGCAATCTGGGGTATCTGTGATATCATCATTTATGTTTGTTATATTTCTTGACTGGTTCATTCCTCATTAAATTCAGCATGCTATACATGATCAAAACTATCGAGTGGTCTCCACTCGACTTTCTTGTGTACTGGTTAAGCTAAGACAGACTCACACAAGGATTCAAAGCGAATTTGATTAATTTTGATATTATGTACACATATGCATATTTTAAAAACTGTAAAAAAAAGACCACTTCCGGTTTGGCAATTATGTTAAAATTTGATATCTATGAGTTTTTCATCATTTCTAAAACTAGTACAAAATTTGAAACAAATACATCGAAGGAGAATGGCTCTTTACTTGAAAGAGTTTCACTTCCGTTTCAGGTAAACTACCACGTCTGGTTGAGGGACTAAGCTAAAATTTGAGTTTTTAGTTATTTCTGAAGTTGGTACAAAATTTGAAACAAATACCGTGAAGCATGGAGTCTGGAGTACGAAGTGGTCACGGCACTCTCACAATTTTTTTGGTGTCCCTTCTGAATGGTGTCAACTGGGAGGTGATTTGTCTTTCACATTGGCTTGTTCACGTCATTCTACTGTACAAATATGCTCTATTACTACCCAAAGTTTTAAGTCCAGCAGACGTTTAGTAAATCAACAAGTGTAATGACAACTTAATATCCAAATTTAAATTGACAAATTGTTAAAAATACGGAATGAAATACTTCGAAAGGAGTCGAATAATTGACGATCAAAACAATTTCATTGTCTCTGCCGCACTCTGTATTAACTATTTCATGTAAAGTCTTATTTCGTAATTTATAATAGTAACTGTAATTTGAAAAAAAAATTAGAATGATAAAAACATATTTTTTAAATCACTTTATCAAACTTTAAATTTGTTTATAAAACAGGAGTCTCCATTTCTTATAATGTTGTTAAATATTTTCAATAAGCTAGCTCATATTTAGTTTCAAATAAAGCAAAGACTTTTATCGTAATATATTTTTTCATAAAAACTTTCAGACTTACGCTGTAGTATTTAGTTGGTCAGTATTAAACAAAAATGATAATAATAACCAGGTATCCATTGTTCAATACAAAAGAAAATTGCATGTATAGCCTTGTTTTGATAAATTCTAGTTTAACTTTAGTTTTTTTTTATCATTTCCTAAAAACACTTGTTTTGTCTGTTACAGATTTGGCTAAACTTAGGTGTGAAGCCGTCACACGTCCTCCCTGGAAGCATGAAAGACAACTTCTGGGAAATGGGCGAAACTGGTCCCTGCGGTCCATGTTCGGAGCTCCACTTTGACCGAATCGGAGACCGAGAAGTCCCCCAGTTAGTAAACCAAGACGACCCAGATGTCCTTGAAATCTGGAACCTTGTCTTCATCCAATTCAATCGTGAATCAGACGGCTCTTTAAAACTTCTCCCAAAGAAACACATCGATTGTGGTTTAGGTTTCGAACGATTGGTATCAGTAATCCAAAACAAAAGATCTAATTACGACACCGATTTGTTCATGCCATTGTTTAGTGCCATTCAAAAGGGTACAGGAGCACCTACTTACCAGGGACGAGTAGGAGAAGAAGATGTAGATGGTGTCGACATGGCATATCGGGTTCTAGCCGACCATGCTCGTACTATCACCATTGCTTTATCAGACGGTGGAAATCCTGATAATACAGGTCGTGGCTATGTTTTGCGCAGAATTTTAAGGCGAGGCGTGCGGTATGCCATCGAAAAACTAAACGCTAAGCCGGGTTTCTTCGCTACTTTAGTTAATACAGTTGTAGAGATTCTTGGCGAAACGTTCCCTGAAGTTAAAAAGGACCCACAAAGTATCATCGATACCGTTAATGAAGAAGAAGAACAATTTCTGAAGACACTATCGCGAGGACGCAATTTACTCAATCGAACAATTGACAAATTGGGAGATTCGAAAACTTTACCTGGAGACGTTGCCTGGAGGTTATACGACACTTATGGATTCCCTGTTGATTTAACACAACTCATGTCGGAGGAAAAAGGCCTTGTTGTCGATATGGCTACTTATGAAGAATCAAAGAAGCTTGCACAAATTGCTTCCCAAGGCAAAGGAACTGGTGTTGAAGACACGATTAATTTGGACGTACACGCCATCGTTGAACTTCAAAACAAAGGTGTCCCCCCAACGGATGATTCGTTTAAGTACAATTACACTGCTGGAAATGGAATTAATGAAGAATACAAATTCGTCGCTTGCCAAGGCACTGTAATTGCTTTGAGGTGCAATAAGCAATTTGTTGATCAAGTTACGACAGGGCAAGAATGTGGGGTCCTCCTCGACAAAACTTGTTTTTATGCCGAACAAGGTGGTCAAATTTTCGATTTAGGGTACTTTGTAAAAACAGGAGATGAAAGCGTAGAATTTTCAATTAAAAATGTACAAGTTAGAGGCGGATATGTGGTTCATATAGGAAATATAGAAGGAACCCTTAAAGTGGCAGACAAAGTTAATTTACATTTAGATGCGTCACGCAGAAGATTAGTAATGAACAATCACACGGGAACGCACATTTTAAACTATGCCCTTAGAAAGGTTCTTGGTACTGAAGCTGACCAGAGGGGCTCTTTAGTAGCTCCTGATCGACTTCGATTTGACTTCACAAACAAAGGTGCCTTATCCGTGGAGCAAGTTAAAAATACAGAATTTGCTTCGAAGCAGTTGGTTAGCAAAAATGAAGAAGTTTTTGCTAAGGAAACAAATTTAGGTCTTGCTAAAACCATCAACGGGCTCCGTGCAGTATTCGAAGAAACATATCCGGACCCTGTGAGAGTTGTTTCAATTGGTATACCAGTCGATCAGCTTGAAAAAGATCCATTTGGCCCGGCTGGAGCCAACACTTCAATTGAATTCTGCGGGGGAACGCATTTGAAATATGCCGGACATGTAGGAGATTTCGTAATTGCAAGTGAAGAAGCTATTGCTAAAGGAATCCGTCGTATTGTCGCACTGACTGGTTCAGAAGCCACAAAAGCTTTAAAAAAGAACGAACTTCTAGAAAATAGGCTCAATGAAATTAAGTCTTCTGTCGAAGAGGATAAAACTGGGGCTAGGTCTAAAGAGCTGGTGAAATACATTGTGGAACTTACTGAAGAAGTTTCGCAGGCCACAATACCATACTGGAAGAAAGACGAAATAAGAACGTCTTTGAAAAATTTGAAGAAAGCTTTGGATGATAAGGAACGTGCTGGAAAGGCTGCTATCGCTAACCAGGTTGTCGAAGAAATAAAAGATTTACTTAAAGCAAACCCCAACATTCCCGTTCTGGTCAAGGAATTGAAGGCATATTCGAATACAAAAGCTTTAGACTCTGCTCTGAAGCAAGTGAAAGCTTTGAGTCCGGAGACTTCGGCCATTTTCTTCTCAGTTGATTCAGATGTAAATAAAATCTTCTGCTTATCTGCCGTTCCCAAAGGGGCTATTGAAAAGGGACTTAAGGCTAATGAATGGGTGACGAGTGTCGTTCAAAAGATGGATGGGAAAGGCGGTGGAAAACCGGATTCTGCTCAAGCTTCAGGGAAGAATCCAAGTTGTTTGGAGGAAGTGTTGCAACTTGCGAAACGGTTTGCTGAATCTAAATTGGCATAAATATTTTTATTATATTTATTTAATTTTTCTTTTCATTTGAAATATTCTGTCTACACCTTGAGAAAGTTTTTCTTAATGGTTTTCTATTTGGTTATATAATAATAATAATAATAGTTTCATTAATTTTTAAGTAATATAAGGGAAACTATCCAAAGGTGTATCAGTTCATTTTAATTTCCAAATTAAGGCTAAAGTTTTTCCCAGTGCAAACATACATTTTTGATATTTATAAGCAAATCTTAAATAAAGAGAGATTTATTTAGAGGTTTTTTTTGTTGTAAATAAACCACCATAATGTATTTCTATAATAAGGTAATTTAGTTATTGTTTGTAGGTAATTTACTTACATTTCATCAACTGATTTTCTTTTTATTTTTGTCATAAATTAATCGAATTTCATGCAGTAACGTTGCAATATTAGTCCCCCGTTTTGCACTAATTGGTATCACAGGCACAAGCGTTTTCTTTTTTAAGGTTTCTATGTTCTTCTCGGATTCTGGAAGATCCATTTTATTTGCTATTACTAACTGCGGTCTTTTAATCAGAGATTTGCTGAACTGTGACAATTCATGTTGAAGACTTTCTAAATAGAGCCAAGGCTCAGCCAAGGACATGTCTAATATAAATAAAAGGCCTGAACACCTTTCGGCATGGCGCAAGAATTGAATTCCTAAGCCCTTATTCTTATGGGAATCGGGTATTAAGCCGGGTAGGTCGGCAACGGCTATTTGCTCGTAATCATCGTATTGTACTATTCCTAAATGTGGTTTTAATGTTGTGAAAGGGTAGGGAGCTACTTTGGGTCTAGCTCGACTTATAGCTCTTAGTAAAGTACTTTTTCCGGCGTTGGGAAATCCAATCTAAAATTAAATGTTAAAGATCCATTGAAATTAATGATATTAATGGTGAATTTGAAATACTTACCAAACCTATATGGGCCATACTCTTAATTTCTACAGAATATTCTAACAATTCCCCTTCGGCTCCGTATTCAGCGATTTTAGGTGTTTGTTCTGTGTCCGATACAAAGTAGTGATTTCCTTTACCACCTGCCCCACCTCTTGCAGCAATGAACATTAGACCTTCTTCAGATAAATCACCGACTACTTGACCGTCTTTGTTTTTTATTATAGTCCCAACGGGAACTTTTAGTATATGGTGGTCAGCACACTTTCCATGGCAGTCATTGTTGAAACCTTTCTCTCCATTGTCAGCTTTTAAGACGCTGGCTATATGAGTAAGATCTTTAATGTCATGTGAAGATTTGAATATGACATGACCCCCATGCCCCCCATCACCCCCATCGGGACCAGCGAACTCATTGGCCCAAAGCTGGAGAAAGGAAATGCAGCCATCTCCTCCGCTTCCTCCTTGGCATCGCACCGATTTAAAATCTACAAAATTTTGGGCCTTTGTGAACACTTAGATAGTGTTTCGGTGCTTTGTGTTATTAAATTCTTACAGTATCCTTATTAGCTCTAGGTTTTCTACTTCGCAACGGTTGGGGGATCCTTGTGACACAATTTCGTAGAATGCTGGTAAAATGGGGAGATATGCGTTTAAATAGCATTGTTGGGCTTGATGTAGGATGAAAGAATGTTTGTTTTTAATACTTTTCCTTGTGATTATATTTTAGGTTAGTGACATATTCCATGAGAGGTTAGGAAACTACTATCACGCACAAATTTGTGCTGTCCTGTCACCTTTTCTTCTTCTTCTTCTTCTTCTTCTTTGCTGTCACTGTCGAGGAAGGCCTACTAGGAAACTTGTCATGGTATGGCATATCGTGAAACTTACAATGGGGTTTTCTCATACAAAAGGTATATGAAATTTGGTATTACTATATCGAAGATGTATTAATAATTATCTAATTTATTTAACTGACGAAACAATTTTCCACGGGGAGCAACTTGCAACTGTGGAAAGGTGGAAAAAAATAGTAATAACATAAATTTACTCTACCAAAAGAGTAATATCAGTGAGTATACTCACTGGTAATATTAAAAAAAATATGCACGAAAGAAGAAGAATAAGAAGGAGCGATTTTAGGTTATGGTCTATCAAATGACTGCGATCTTTAACTGTCATAAATCTACTTTCTCTTTCTAACCTTAGCAGGAACCATAGATAAAGAAAGATAAATTCATTATGTTATAACATTGAATATAGAGTATATAAAGAAGGCCAATCCCCATATTAAATTATGTCCCAGATTAATGGAGTTTTTCACC